>JZKD02S1887108.1:173674-186546 GCA_000966675.3 Picea glauca | reverse complement strand
AATTTCCGCAAGCTCAGTTTCAAGGGGTAAAATTTGGATTTTCATAAATCTGACTGCACCATCTTACTCGCCTCAGCTCAATGCATCTAGCCCCTGGATTAGAATTTCAAAATTTGAAGTTTGAAAAATTAGGGTTTCCTCATAAAACCCTAAGTTGCAGTTGCAGTTTCAATATCAATTGCAGTTACAGTATCAGTTGAGGTATCAATTTCAGTACCAGTTGTAGTCACCCTTAATGTTTTAAAAGGGGTTGGTAATTATTACCGTTGCTACCATATGGTTCCACTACTTGAAAATGCTATCAGAGGTATGTACTCACATATGTTTAAATTGTTAAGCTTTAAAGGGTATTTGTAGGAGAAGGGATCTCTTGCCATAGATCCAAAAGGATCTCAAGATCCAACACATTCAGAGGAATAATGCAACCTAGGTTTGATTATTCTGATGTGCATCTATTTGTTATGACATTATTTTGATATAATTTGCATGTTGAAGCTAAGACCATCATACTAACCTTTGGTCAAAATTAAAGTCAAGGTATTAGATGGATTAAAGTTGAGATCATAGAATTTATTCTCTAACCCAACCTTTTGTCAAGATAGAATATTTTCTTAGTACAGAGGACAAGTTGAAGAAAGAACTTGTCATATTGAGTGAAGGACACTTGGAAGAAAAGAAACACACACTCATTCTTGAGGACAAGACTCCAGGTTCTAGGTTTGATTAATTAAGTTGATAAGATTCAAAGTTGCACATGACAAGTTGATAACTACCCCATTACAGTTAAACATTATAACTTAGGTAGAAGTATTTGAAAAGCATTATTCTTGGTAGAATATGAGCATCTTGAGATAAATGCTTAATGTAATCATTTACGAGATACAACTAACATATCCTGTAGGAGAAACTTATTTTGTTGATTCCAGGTTACCATGGATGAATGTTTGATCACAACACTAGAAGAGTGTTGATCTCATTTTGTATTTTATTTCTTACTTTTGATCTTTGTTTCAGACAGGTCACAAGTGATAGCTCTAAAGAGAGATCTTGTGACGATCATTCATGATATTGTTTTATTTACTATTATCAAAAGAGTATAATTCTTGCTTTTTTTTTATTGACATTGTCTCAGGTCACAGGTGATAACCCTGAGGAAGCTACAGTGAAGGTTGCAGAAGGAAACAAGTTAGATGAGACATGAAGCAGACTATGTACATGACCATATAAATTCATGTACCAAATAAGATGAAGAAGAATATATATATTGAGATCTAGAGTATCTCATATGGAGATTGATTGTAAAGAGCACAAGGATCCAAATATGATCGAACATTAGAACAAGAACTCACAGCTGAATTGTTCAAAGGTTAATGAAGCCACCTTGATGGGAAGCAGAACTTGTTTGAAGCCTGACTCATTCTTTAATATTTAGAATTGGTATTCAACACCAAGTATACCCTGGAAGAGATGATGAAGTCCTTGTAGACTCCGAAGAAATAAAGAATAAGCCTGATCTCAGAAAGGATCAAATGAAGAGACAACTTCCAGGATTGGGAGATAGATGCCATGAGAATAATAGATTGTAACTTTAGAGACTCCTAGGAGATATGAAATCTCCTGGAAGATTTCCTTGTTTCATTGACAGAGAAGGAAGCCAGTCAGAAATACTAGGATATGGATTCTTTCGTGAGACCAAAAGAGAAGTTAGTATTGACTTCCAAGATTGATCTATATAGATCAATAATGTTGCAGATGTACAAAGCCTGATTTGTGTCCAGAGGATTCTTCCAGCAAGAGGGAGAAGACTATGATGAGACACTCTCCGGTAATTGAAGAAACAGTTCCAATATTCATGAAGACAACTAGAACAACCATGGTTCATATATAGTATGAGATGTAGGGGGAGTAATCCCCATATTGAGTGGCAGTTGGTGCATTACATTAGTTGGTTCATGGAGACATGACTACGATAAAAGATAGAGTTACCTCCATGAAATAAGAAGAGCTACCTTCAGTATTAGTTATTGAGCCACTCTCTATTTCAGATGAAGTTGTTTCCATGATAGAATAAGAGGAGTTACTCATAGATTTCAGCAGCCACAGTGAGGATGAAGAAGTCATTCTCATCCTCATAGAAACTGCAGGTGCAGAGTCCCAGTTCCAGAAGGAACTGTTGCAGAAAGAGGAGAGGACATACTCTCAGGCAGTGAGATAGATAGTGCTTTGCAGAGAGCACATAGAGCTAGCACATGATTGTGCAGAGTGAGTTGCAGTTGAGCAAGATTGGTACAATGTAATGAGAAAATTTGATTTGAATATTGAGTATAGAAAGACTCATGTATGTCGGGTTAAGGAAGCTTTGTACCTGTTGAAGCAAGCTCTTAGAGCTTGATATGGAAAAATTGATAGTTTCCTGATGAGCTTGGGATTTACAAAGAGTAGAGTTGATTCTAACCTTTATCTCAAGGTTATGAATGATAAACCAATGATGTTACTACTACATGGAGATGATGTATTCTTGACAATATGAAGGAAAGCACATCACACATTGCAGAAGAAGCTCGCTACAGAGTTTGATGAAAGACCTAATGCTTTATCTCTTAGGTCTTGAAGTTTGGCAGAGCCCAGAGAATATCTTCCTTAACCAAGGGAAGTATTGAGTTGAAATACTGAAGAGATTTGATATGTTGGAGTGAAAATCCATGAATATACCCATGGAAACAAAGTTGAAGCTCCTGGTTGACACTTCGGAAAAATTGATTGATGATTTGATGTACAGACAGATCATTGGATCGTTGATGTATCTGATAAACACCAAGCCAGATATCTGTTTTTTTGTGAACACCTTGAGTTAGTATCTGGTAGAACCCATACGTGTTCACCTTGATGATGAAAAACATGTGATAATATACCTTAAGGGTGCATTGGATTTTGGTCTCTATTATACTAGAGATCATGACTTAAGACTGAGTGGTTACATCTATTCAGATTGAGCTGGAAGTGTTCTGATATTAAGAGCACTTCAAAATGTTGTTTCAGTCTGAGGTCAGCCATGACTTCATGGAAGATTAGGAAGAAATCAAGTATTTCTCTCAGCATGGCAGAAGAGGAATATATTGTTGCATATTACGCCATTTGTGAAGCCAAATGGCTTCGGATATTGTTGACATATCTATTTGATATGGAGATGGAAGCCACCATGATCCTATGTGATAACCAGAGTTATATAAAGATGATGTGTTCCATGATGAGTTGAAGCACATAGAGATCCAGTATCACTTCATGATATGATGTAGAAGGGAGATTTAAAGCTCCAATGTGTTGGCACAGATGAACATGTTGCAGATGTGTTGACCAAGCCCCTTTCCCGTGTAAAGTTTGATCACTTTTGAGACAAACTTGGTATAGTCCGAAAGGACCTCCCTCGAAAGGGGGAGTGGTGTAGATGATACTATGGTATCCTGATCAGTAGTGGTAGCTCCGTTAGGATTTCATATCCTAGGGAATCTTTTTGATTCCTTGGTAGACCCTTTGGATCTGTCAGAGTACCACAAAATGTTGTGATTCCAGCCTAGTGCTAAAGATTTCTAGCTTCATGTAGATGTTGTTGTGATGCCAGCCTCGTGTTGTGATGCCATCCTAGAGTTGAATATTTCCAGTTTTGTGTTGATGTTGTTGTGATGTGAGCCACATGATGTGATGCCAGCCTAGTGTTGAATATTTCCAGCTTCGTGTTGATGTTGTTGTGATGCCAGCCTAGTGTTGTGATGCCAGCCTAGTGCTAAAGATTTCCAGCTTCTTGTTGATGTTGTTGTGATGTCAGCCGCGTGCTATGATGCCAGCCTAGTGCTGAAGATTTCCAACTTTGTGCTGATGTTGTTGAGATGTCATCTTTGTGTTGGAGATTTCCAACCTTGTGTTGATGTTGTTGAGATGCCAGCTTCATGTTGAAGATTTCCATCCTAGTGTTGATGTTGATGATACTCCAGCCTTCGTGTTGTGTTGTTGTTGTTGATGATGATGCTCCATCCTTTGTGTTGTGATATTGTTGTTGTTGATGTTGTATTAGCCTTGTGTTGTTATTGATGATGATGTATTAGTGTTATACTAATCCATGTTGATGCAGATGATGATGCCATTCCAGCTCCCTGTTGTGAATGATGACATTGATGATGAGAAAAACTTCCGATGATTTATAAATATTTCAGTCATTGTTCCAAATGTTGTTGATGTTGCTGCCCCCTCTCTCTCTCCTGATGATGTTGTAGAATACCCTTCTTGTTAAGGGGGAGTGTTGAAATATTGTAACTGCAAAGAGTATTCTACTTATTATTATTATTATTATTATTATTTGAGTCATTTATTTATAGATCAAAACCCCTTTTGTGGATTGATCATGTCGGGCATTGTAATTGACCAAATACCCTTTTGCAGATTGGTCAAACCCTAATTATATCATGCAAATTGAGAAATCATCCCTCGGGCTAATTAAAGTGGTTTTAACTACTAAGAAGACAAGTCGGCCCTGCCCAGCGAACAGACACCTTTTCAGCACCTGCCAGTTTGTATAAATAAAGGAAGTCAGCGCCTCATTTGATCACTCGCTCAGCTCACTCATATAGTGCACAAGTTTGAAGGAAGTTGCAGTTTCCAATTTCCAGAAGAAGGAAGAGAGAGAGGTGCATTTCTCAGTGTTGGATATTCTCTAGTGTTTGGTTTATTGTCTTGGCATTGTATTGGCCATCTATATTAAGGAATTTTTTGCTGGGTTTTCTTCCCCATGAGAGTTTCCCATGATAAATGTTGTGTATCTTGTGATTTTGTTTCTCTCAGTGATCCTACTTATGTTATTGTTATCTAGTAAATTGAAAAGAAACCTAATAATGGCTCAAAAATTAACAAAAAAGACACATGAAAGTGATGTAAGATGGTGGATAAAATGAGTATGGACTAACATAGGAAATGGAAATTGGTAATAATACAAATGGATGGTTTTAAGTGAAACTTCCCTTGAACATGATGAGACATGACAAGTGACTTGGAAGCATTGACTCGATGAGTACCAAGAACATAATGTGATGACATATAATATCACTCTTCAACTGGAACAAAAAAGTATAGCGACACATGGAATTGGTATGACTCGGAGACAAGCAGATCACCCAATTGTAAAGTGAGATCCAAACAAGTGCCATGTTCAATGAAGACAACAATAGCTTCCATAAAGGATTCCAAAAACTTGACCCACTTCCTTCAATTTTTCCCCCATTATGATTGATGAGTACCTCTTTATTTTTTAACAAGTTTGAGGAGGATAAAAGATTCTCGGTATAGCTCATCCTTTGGATGAGTCCCTAGTCATATGTTTAACGAACTTGGACAAGGAGGGATTTAGTCCTGCATGGGTCTTGGAAATTGGACTCACATAGGTCCTTTCATGCATAGTTTTATAAGCCCAAAGAAGGTAAAATCAGTGGTTTTTCACATTTAGAGAGTCTGAAAAGAACTTAAAGATGACTCAATGGATGAATTTTTCGTAAATTTATTATCGCAAGCCCGAAAAAAGTTCAAAACAATACAAGGGAGAACTATTCTAATCATGCTTGACTGGATTATTCATTTTTTGTAATTAGTCTCGTGAGGCCGAAAAAGAGATAAACTACCAGTTGAAAGACTCCTTTTTAAACCTTAATGAGTGTGAAAGGAATCAAGCTCACTCAAAAATCTTTTCATGTTTAGGGAGTCTGAAAAGATCTTAAAGGAGACTCCGGAAAGTTCATTTTTTGTATAGATTTTACGAGTCTAAAAAAGAGATAAAATTATACTCAGTAACCTATTCTCATGTATTAATGAGCATGAGAAAGAACAAAGACTAAGAGCGTTCTAGAAAAAAATACTACGCTACGATGGGAACGACCCCCTTGCAAGGATCACTCCTAGCAGTGTGTCTTGTTATCGCACAGTTTATAGTTTAGGTCAAAGGCTAAAGGATAGAGGCCAAACTGGCGTAACATGAACCTTCCCCACCCAATGTCACCTCAATGGGGAGGTTCTTTCTATTCAGGGAGGTTAACCTAGGCGAGACGTCCCTGGTAACCTGGGGTTTTGAAGAGGCAAAGGTATAAAGTCAAGATTAAAGTTTCCCCTTCACAGGTTACCACCAAGGTCAGACAGTCCTGCTAATCATCCAATAAAGAAGTGTATGCCCAAATGAAAACACCTGCCTGGAACAAGACAACAATAATACAGTATATATGCAGGCTATAACTCAATGGGTTAATACTTCAATGACTATATGCTATTAATTAATAAGCAATGTAAAACAATAGATACCAATGAAGTCAACGTTTTACCAATTAGCTATGGCAAAAGAATCAATTCATCAATAACTATCAAGATGATGAAGCTAACAATGTATCCAACCAACACTTTACTCAACAAATGCTTTAAATCATCATTCAATTGCTTATCATTAAAAATGGTTGCGTCAAGATGGATTATTCAAGGGTGACGTCAGCCTTATCTAGGTTAGTTTGTTAGTTAGGGTTTCAAAATTCAAAGTTTTGAGAGTGGTTTTGGACACTAGGACTCCAACGTTATGTATCTAAGATCAGTGCCTAAGGGTATATGTAGTCAATAAAGAAGAGGACACAAGAATGAAGGGGTAACAGGCTAAAGATGAGAGGGAAGGGTTCTAGAGTGCTGCAATGGCAGGGCCCTAGCATCAAAACCCTAGTGGAAAGAGGCTCACTCTGGTGTTGCTTAAGCAAGGCCTCGTTCTCTTTCCTCCTTCTTTAGGTCAAACTTGGCAAACAGCTAGCATAAGAAAAGGGTTAAAACAAGAGGATTTAATGACGGAGAGTGTTGTAAAGACAAGGCTCTATCACTAAACCCTAAAAGATGGATGGCCCTAGGTGTAGATAACCTGGGCCTAGGACGTCACCCTCCTTTTAACCTTTAAAATCAAAACTAGCTTAAGGGAAAAAGTTAGATGAGTGTAGCAAAGGCTAGGCTCTATCTTCCTCCTTCAATGGCTGAATATTTCTCTCTAAGGGGACATATGACAAGGAACTACTTGTGTGCTTGTCACCTAGGGTTTTAAAATCAACAATTTTATAAGTAAATGCAAGAATTACTAACCTACAACCATTCAATCAAGAAGTTTTTCAAGAAAAATACTTACATATCATGAAGAAAAGCATGTGCAAACCCTAGTTGTAAAGATTCCTTAAGAGAAATGCCATAATATGCCAAGAAAATCCTCCCATCAACAAGTGCGCCTCAATTTTAAAGACCAAATACCCAATAAGGGCGCAAATATCAGACCTCACAAGTGTGAGTCATTGTGTTATGTTCAAATGAGGGGAAAACATCCTCAATATATAATGTATCATGACCTTTTAATTAATTTTAGGTCATTAAAAATAGCTGACAAGGATACAAATAAAAAATCATATTGTTTTACATTAAATGTTAAATGAAACCCTAAATGAGAAATAAACAGGATGTCAAGCCCCTCTGAGGGAGACGTTGGCCCTTTTTAGGGAAAAATGAAACACAATATGACAAACGTTGGCCCTCCTTGGGCCTCCAAACTCTGCCACATGTGCCAAACTACTCTTTCAAGATGCCATACACTGGAGGTGACATCATGGCTCCTAGATGACATCTTGGGGCATCAAAAGGGTCATGTTCCACCTGTAGTGGGTCAACCCCCTTGGGTTGGGCTCAGCCAAGGCATCCTAGATGAAAATGTCCTCCTTCTTCTCTTGTGAAAAGGCTCGACCAATCATTGTCCTGTCTCTTCCCCTGATGGGGTCCCAACAACCATCTGATGGGCTCTTCAGCCCCATGGAGGTCCGAACTAATCATCTCAACATGTGTACCAGTCCAACTGGTACCTGTCCATCGAGCATGATCCTACACATCAAAAAATTCACCCTCCATGTGCTCATTAGTCATAGGGATCATAGCAATGTCAATCATATTTCATCATTAATTTTATCAAATGCATGCATAAAACCCCTAGCATATCATCCAATAGCTCAAAGACATTACAATGACCTACTATACAAAGCCGAAGAAAAATACAAAATGCCCTATTGGGCCAACATCCATAAGAAAAGGAAAGTTTCCAGAGGATATCATCCAAGCCATGTAACACAAGGTGATGTGGTCAAAGGATGTCCAGAAATACAGGTAGAGTGAAAGAAAGGGGTGATATTACCTATGGGTGCCTTTGTAGAAGGTGAGTTGTACCTGCCATGGATGCAATTCTTTCCAAGCCCTTTATTGCCTTTATTCTTTCTTTTCTTTAATGCTTTTTCTTTTATTTTATTTCAAGGTCTAACTAGAGGACACTGCTTTGGTGTGGTGACCAGAGCTGACAGTGTTACCCACAAGTACTTTCACATAGATCATAAGGTTGGCTCGTGATGAGACCCCCTTTCCCTTGGTCATGCAACCAAAGGTCACTACCCTGGCATGGTAACTAGATAATGGCAATGTCATACTACTAGGTACCCATGAACATAATGGGTTGGCTCGTAATGAGACCCCCCATCCTCCTTGGCTAGGTCTTGTTTTGTCATTTTTCTTCGGGTCCCTCTTGTTTCTTGTTGAGAGGATTTTTATTGCCTTCTCGGGGATCCTTGGGCAAGGCATATCTAGATTTTATTTTTATGGATTTTATCTTTTACCATCTGTTTTTACCTTCTGGGCCTTTAGCCCCTTCTTCCCACGAGATAAGGTGTAACCCCACAAACAGGTCATCCTAATGTCCGAACTAGGGGAATGGGATAGATGAGTGGGAGATAAGATGTAAGAGTGATGATATGATGGGAGTGGAGAATGGCCCTTCAAAATCCCCCCTAGTGGCTAACCAAAACCTATGGGTACAATCTTGTTAGGGTACCCTGTTAATCCCCCCAACCATGGTCAAGTGGGTTAGTGTAAGATCCAAGCAGTCGTCAGAAATAAAAGGAATTTGATGCATATATATGAAGGTTATAATGATCAAATATGACACATACCATGATACCTGGACCAATTACCTCATGGAGAAAGACTCTTCCCTGATACAAGTCCAAGCCGAAGGTGATGGATGTTGTTGCTGCTAACAGGACAAGTCTGATGAAGAAGAAGAAAGATGGGCCCTCCAGGGCCATGCTCAAGTCAATCCTGCTCTCGATACTCCATGTCAAGGACCTGTGGGCCTTGAGACATGATCTCCTAGTTATCCCATGAAATCAGGGATAACATCTGGCTCCAACTCGGGGACATGTGCTCACCATAGAGCGCTTGAGAACCTCAGCATCTCTAGCATAACCTACAGACCTGCTCAAACTCAAAAAGGGCATCAACAACAAGGGTGGGGTGGTATTGCCACCCCACAATATATATATGTGTGTGTGTGTGTGTGTGTGTGTGTGTATACGACTAAAATAAAATAATCAACAATGCAAATATGAAAGCAAACCACTTACCTATACTTACCTGTTGGTTGGATGCTCAATGTAGTCAAACGACCAGTGTAACCAATCCAGCAATGTACCCCAATGCCTGCCTTTGTGCTTCATCATAAACCAAAACAGTGATAAATCAAGCACAAAAATGACATGGGTTAGAACATATATCATATCGTTGGAGATCTCAAGTTCTAACTCATGGAGGCGGGTGGGAGGGATAAATTCCTGCCAAGTCCATCTCTGAGGAAAGTACTCAATCCACTTCAAGAAAGGGTCACGAGGAGAGCAAGGTTCAGAAAACTGACTCAAAGGGCCTGCACACTGGTTACCTAGGACATCCTCATGCTCTGAAGTCAAGGAAGGGATCGACAAAGACCTAGCAGATGACTGGAAAACTACCAAGGGAAAGTTGAAAAACTGGGACAACTTACTCAAACTTGCAGTATCCAACCAAACCCTGGAGTTTAGGGCTTGCCTAAGAGGAAACTCAACATAAAAAGGTACTTCCCAACTACACCTTTAATGGAAAAGCATGGTAAAGTAATAACAGGTGGTTGGAGTGAAAAGTCATGAGAAACCTTCTTTAGGCAAACAATGTCCTTACTTGTATCAAAATCTAAGCACAGTGGTGGTTGGCAATCATCTTCATGGAGGGAATCCAAGTGCTCAGAAGGGTACTCATCAAAAATCTCAAGGTAAGACTGAAAATCATCAGGAGAATAAGGTACTAGGTCATCCTTGGTTTTTTGAAAAGTATGGGTAAAAATCTCATCTCCTTGTTTCCATTGGTCGGAAGTAATCTGTTGTGACAATTGCAAGGGCAACAACTAGAAATGACTCTCAATGTCATAGATGTGATCTAGGTCATAACCAACTATATCCCACCTACATCTCCCAACATGTATGAACTCATTAATGTTATCAACAATGTCACTATCTGTGTCATAACATGCAGGGTTTGAAACATTTGAAAATTCATTCTCCTCCTCCTCATTTCCTTCATCATAAGGTAAAGCATCATCAAAAACTAGGGGAGGAGGGTAACTTACTGTTTCTTCTTGCGCAGGAACTTCGAGGACTTTGGTGTTTTCGGCATGCATTATGGTCTCATCCTCAGGGATTACCCCTTATTCTTCATTTGGAAGGTCTAATTCTTTCGGGAATTCCATTCCTCCTTTATCTAAATGATGTGACAAGGTGTCATCAGAATCCTGAAATGGAAAGTAACTAACCTCATCTTCCTTTTGTTGTGCAAGAGAAATAGGCTCATAGATTTCTTCGTCAGAGGGAGAGGCACTTGTTGATACTTCATTATTTTTCTTAGGTTCTACCTCCTCGGCCATGTCTTCAGGAATCCCATGTTGAATGATGGTTTGTTCACCTTCTTCTTGGATATCGTCAATAAAAAATTTACGGGCAAACAAACTTCCCATATTGAAATCACCTGAAGTAAAGAGATCTTTTATCTTGGATAAGGAGATGTTATGTTCAATTATTTTAGCCATGCTATAAGCTTCATCGAGCGTTCCTGGGATCTTTTTACTGAGGGGAAAACCTAGGTGTGCCAGGAGCGCAAAAGTATATATATGGACAATGTACTTGTTTTTAGGACAATGGTCCTTAGGAATCTGATATAGGGTGCGATCAAACCTAGTCTGGAAGTTCCAGACGGTTTCATTCTCGGTTTGTCTTATATGCTCAAAAATTTTTAGTAGTACTGAGATGTCTTCTAACTGAATACCCCATTCTTCGAGAAAGACTTCTTCCAACTGGTTCATAGAGGTGATGCTAGCATTAGGAAGGTTATCATACCACTTTTTAGCATTTCCATGAAGAGTGTTTGAAAAAAGTTTCATCACTACATCTTCGACATCATCATTGACAGGGTGGAGTCTAAAGTAAGAATAAAATTCATCCATATGAAAGTCATCTCTTTCCCCATTTCCACCAGTGAATCTAGGGAGCCATCTCTTGGATATCGGGGGCATTTGTCTTGGGTATCCTGGGATTTTTCTCATGTCTAAAGGCTTATAGTTCCCTGGATCCCATTGTGAAGTCATTGTTGGCTTCGTCATCAATGGAGTCGCCAGATAATTTTCTTGAAACTATCAAAAGATAAGGGAAAACACCCTAGTGAGTCGCCAGGTAAGCTTGTAAGAATAAGGCATCTAGAGGCTAGGCTTACCAAAAATATTTTTCGTCTGAGGAGAATCAACTCAGTGTTCCCCGACAACGGCGCCAAAATTTTATCGCACAGTTTGTAGTTTAGGTCAAAGGATAAAGGATAGAGGCCAAACTGGCGTAACAGGAACCTTCCCCACCCAATGTCACCTCAATGGGGAGGTTCTTTCTATTCAAGGAGGTTAACCCAGGGGAGACGTCTCTGGTAACCTAGGGTTTTGAAGAGGCAAAGGTATAAAGTCAATATTAAAGTTTCCCCTTCATAGATGACCACCAAGGTCAGACAGTCCTGCTAATCAGCCAATAAAGAAGTGTATGCCCAAATGAAAACACCTGCCCGGAACAAGACAACAATAATACGGTATATATGCAGGCTATAACTCAATGGGTTAGTACTTAAATGACTATCTTCTATTAATTAATAAGCAATGTAAAACAATAGATACCAATGAATTCAATGTTTTACCAATTAGCTATGGAAAAAGCATCAATTCATCAATAACTATCAAGATGATGAAGCTAACAATGTATCCAACCAACACTTTACTCAACAAATGCTTTAAATCATCATTCAATTTCTTATCATTAAAAATGGTTGTGTCAAGATGGATTATTCAAGGGTGACGTCAGCCTTATCTAGGTTAGTTTGTTAATTAGGGTTTCAAAATTCAAAGTTTTGAGAGTGATTTTGGACACTAGGACTCCAACGTTGTGTATCTAAGATCAATGCCTAAGGGTATATGGAGTCAATAAAGAAGAGGACACAATAATGAAGGGGTAACAAGCTAAAGACGAGAGGGAAGGGTTCTAGAGTGTTGCAATGGTAGGGCCCTAGAATCAAAACCCTAGGGGAAAGAGGCTCACTCTGGTGTTGCTTAAGCAAGGCCTCGTGCTCTTTCCTCCTTCTTTAGGTCAAACATGGAAAACGGCTAGCATAAGAAAAGGGTTAAAACAAGAGGATTTAATGAGGGAGAGTGTTGTAAAGACAAGGCTCTATCACTAAACCCTAAAAGATGGACGGCCATAGGTGTAGATAACCTAGGCCTAGGACATCACCCTCCTTTTAACCTTCAAAATCAAAACTAGCTTAAGGGAAAAAGTTAGATGAATGTAGCAAAGGCTAGGCTCTATCTTCCTCCTTCAATGGCTGAATATTTCTCTCTAAGGGGACATATGACAAGGACCTACTTGTGTGCTTGTCACCTAGGGTTTTAAAATCAACAA
>JZKD02S1887108.1:119718-173590 GCA_000966675.3 Picea glauca | reverse complement strand
AAAAGCATGTGCAAACCCTAGTTGTAAACCTTCCTCAAGAGAAATGCCATAATATGCCAAGAAAATCCTCCCATCAACAAGTGCGCCTCAATTTTAAAGACCAAATACCCAATAAGGGCACAAATATCAGACCTCACAAGTGTGATTCATTGTGTTATGTTCAAATGAGGGGAAAACATCCTCAATATATAGTGTATCATGACCTTTTAATTAATTTTAGGTCATTAAAAATAGCTGACAAGGCTACAAATAAAAAATCATACTGTTTTACATTAAACTGTTAAATGAAACCCTAAATGAGCAATAAATAGGATGTCAAGCCCCTCTGAGGAAGACGTTGGCCCTTTTTAGGGAAAAATGCAACACAAGATGACAAACATTGGCCTTCCTTGGGCCTCCAAACTCTGCCACACATGCCAAACTTCTCTGTCAAGATGCCATACACTGGAGGTGACGTCATGGCTCCTAGATGATGTCCTGGGGCATCAAAAGGGGCACATTTCACCTGTAGTGGGTCAACCTCCTTGGGTTGGGCTCAGACAAGGCATCTTGGATGAAAACGTCCTCCTTCTTCTCTTGTGCAAAGGCTTGACCAATCATTGTCCTGTCTCTGCCCCTGATGGGGTCCCAACAACCATCTGATGGGCTCTTCAGCCCCATGGAGGTTCGAACTAATGATCTCTCCATGTGTGTCGGTCCAACTGGTACCTATCCGTCGGGCATGATCCTGCATATCAAAAAATTTGCCCTCCATGGGCTCATTAGTCATAGGGATCATAGCAATGTCAATCATATTTCATCATTAATTTTATCAAATGCATGCATAAAACCCCGAGCATATCATCCAATAACTCAAAGACATTACAATGACCTACTATACAAAGCCGAAGAAAATGACAAAATTCCCTATTGGGCCAGCATCCATAAGAAAAGGAAAGTTTCCAGAGGATATCATCCAAGCCATGTAACACGAGGTGTTGTGGTCAAAGGATGTCCAGACATACAAGTAGAGTGAAAGATAGGGGTGATATTACCTGTGGGTGCCTTTGTAGAAGGTGAGATGTACCTGTCATGGATGAAATTCTTTCCAATCCCTTTATTACCTTTATTCTTTCTTTTCTTTAATGCTTTTTTTTTTTTTTTTNTTCAAGGTCTAACTAGAGGACACTACCTTGGTGTGGTGACCAGAGCTGACAGTGTTACCCACAAGTACTTTCACAGAGATGATAAGGTTGGCTCATGATGAGACCCGCTTTCCCTTAGTCATGCAACCAAAGGTCACTGCCCTAGCGTGGTAACCAGATAATGGAAATGTCATACTGCTAGGTACCCATGAACATAATGGTTTGGCTCGTAATGAGACCCCCCATCCTCCTTGGCTAGGTCTTGTTTTGTCATTTTTCTTCGGGTTCCTCTTGTTTCTTGTTGAGAGGCTTTTTATTTCCTTCTCGGGGATCCTTGGGCGAGGCATCTCTAGGTTTTATTTTTATGGATTTTATCTTTTACCAACTGCTTTTACCTTCTGGGCCTTTAGCCCCTTCTTCCCACGAGATAAGGTGTAACCCCACAAACAGGTCATCCTAGTGTCCGGACTAGGGGAATGGGATAGATGAGTAGGAGATAAGATGTAAGAGTGATGATATGATGGGAGTGGAGGATGGCCCTTCAAAATTCCCCCTGGTGGCTAACCAAAACCTATGGGTACAAGCTTGCTAGGGTACCCTGTCAATCCCCCCAACCATGGTCAAGTGGGTTGGTGTAAGATCCAAGAAGTCGTCAGAAATAAAAGGAATTTGATGCATATATCTGAAGGTTATAATGATCAAATATGACACATACCATGATGCCTGGACCAACTACCTCATGGAGCAAGAGTCTTCTCCGATACAAGTCCAAGCCGAAGGTGATGGATTCTGTTGCTGCTGACAAGACAAGTTTGATGAAGAAGAGGAAATATGGGCCCTCCAGGGCCATGCTCAGGTCAATCCTATTCTCGGTACTCCATGTCTAGGACCTGTGGGCCTCGAGACATTATCTCCTAGTTATCCCATGAAATTAGGGATAACATGTCTCTCTGGAGGTATTTTCCCCTCAATTTATTTGGGAGAAGCTAGTGGCTTCAGTCTATCATGATATCGAGAGGTTGGAGACCTTCACGCCAAGTATCGTTTCCTCCAACAGCTCTTATTCTTTTCTCATTTAGGCATCTTGTTACTAATAGGAACATTTTCACTAGGTGAAGGAAAAGAAGGTTCAAGTACTCGATTCAGAGCGAGATTTGATTCAAATGGAGGGGGGTATTGTTTCATTTTTTGACGAGCTTGATAGAGACGATGAACTATAAGTGTTTGTTTCATTTTTTAACGAGCTTGACACATGAATAGAACTATGCTTGTGAGGTAGGTTTCATTTTTACTCAAGATTGAAATTAGAAAATATGCTTGAGGCCCTCTGTTTCATTTTTTAACGATATTGACACAAACAAGAACTTTGCTTGAAACCTAGTTTCATTTTTTAATGAGCTTGGAACTAGAACTATGTGCATTGACCTCTACTTGATCATGGCTTCCAAGAGGATAATTCTTTGGAAGGAATACATGTCAAGGGACAAACCTAAATCATGGATTCCAAGAGATATTCGCTAGATGGAAAAACCACACTCTCGAAGGAATACATGTCGAGGGTTGCGATAGGGGTAGGGAGATCAGGCTCTAATATCCCTATTGAAGAGATCACCATGTGAAATACCATATCTAAATCATAAGAAGGGATAGATTCCTTCTCATTCAAATTTGAACGCATGTGACATGTTGCCACATAATTGACCTGTGGCAGGGAGGATGTCGTTGGCATGTAAGGAACATCCAGGGAAGTCGGATGGATGACCATCATATGAGGTCCAATGAATGAAAGTTGGTCTATGGTCACTATGTTTCCATTTTGAGGGAAACACATCACTCGAAAGAGTATGGACACAAGGGCCTTCATAGAATAAACATAGTCTTGCACGAGGATCAAATTAAAATAAAAGGGGTCGTGGACTACCATCACATCAATATAGATAGTTTTCCCTCCTAAAGTAACAAGTAACTGAGGAAGGATCCCTAAATGTTGAGTAATACATTTGTTAAAATCCAAGATTTTGAGTTAACGACGCAAGCTAAGGGGAACCAAGAGATCTCCAAGAATTCAAGGATAAGATGCTAACAGAAGAACCTTAGTCTATTATAGTGTTAGGTATTGTGACCCTACCACAAAATTCGACCATAATCTCGAAAGGCATGTAGGAAGGAAGACGATGTTTTGTTAAAAAATTATAATCAATGGAAATCATCCCACTTCTTTAAGGGGGTGTCATTGGGATGGGTGAAGTGACCCCTTGTTTGGAAGAATTCGCAGTAACAAAAAAGACTTGAGAAACATCCTCACTCTTTAAAGGAGGATTGGGATGGACCAATGGGAATATCGAATCGACCATTTGATGGATCAGATCAACTGGGGAGGTATTTGGATCGATCACTTGATCAACTAGATTAATCAAGGATGGAAACAGATTGACTAGTTGATCAACTAGATTAACCAACGATGGAACTGGATTGACCAGTTCATCAACCAATGACAGTTGGGCGTCGGAAATATTTTCCAATAGATTTGAATCTTCATCCATGCGAGGAAAAAGGTAGGTGGGGTGCATCTCCTTACATAACCAACAAGGATTTTTTATTTTACCTTTCTTACTTCCAACCTAATCATCACTAGGTTATGGGTTTTCACCAACATGAGTTGCAGCAGCTGATGACATGGGTTGAGAACCCTGATAGCACACTTATACAACCTTACAAATCCTGCAAGGGAATTTGGGCTTGCGATGTGTCTTGGTAGACTTGTCAACATTATCAACACTCCCAACATGATGAAAAATAGTTGGTTAATTACTTCCAACATGTCCTGCAGTGGTTGGAAGTTTTCCCCCTAGCTTATTTTTCTTCTTATTAATCTTCCTTTTCTTCTTCTTCTTATCCACCTGGCTACTAGCTATAGAGATTTAACTAGGCAAAGAGGAAGAATGGGAGGATGACCACATGGGAGAAGAAGGCAGAGGTTCGATATGAGGTTGATAGTGCATGGGTGGAGTGCTTACAGACGAAGCACTAAGAGCATTTACGTTCACTGGATCGGAAAACAACCAGACTGGTAACCCAATAGTGAGTCTAGGAAGAGTCAAAGTGGCGATATAAGGAGGACCAATGTGTCCCATAGAAGGAAAAACAAACGATTCCTCGAGAAAAGGGGTCCCTTCGTTGGTAGTTCTAGAAATTGATGTCGTAGAAACATAATCAATCCTAAGGTATTGATAAATCAAAGAGCACACACTATCAAAGTTCCTATGAGATAAGAGAAAACAATCAAAGGAAGTAGGGATCTTCTAGAGATGGGAGATGAGGTTGTCAATGAATATATGAGAAGAAATTACCCTGACCTCCACAAAACCTCCCTTCTTGGTGCAAGTAACCCTTGCTTCATGGAGCCACCCTCCAAAGGTATTGTAAGTGTTATGAAACATCTGCCTTATGTACCATAAGGAACCTTCCGAAGAAAGAACCCCATTTGCAATCACCCAGGTAGAAACTTAGGAAAAGAAACTATGTTTACGAATTTTGCAACGTATGGTTGGGCAGGTAACCAGTCGACATTCAAGAATAAGAAAATGGAACTGGGAATGGTGGACACAAATATACCACCCAAATACTAATAAGAAGTGGTGTAACCCCAAGGACCTACCACTCTTCAAAGCTCCTAACTTGTTGTATTCCCACTAGGAAAACAGAAGAGGAGAGATCTCAAACCATCGCTTAGCTTGACCTCATGTTTAACTCTCGTGTAAGAGGATCTCTCCTGACAAATTTCAGTTGTTACTACTTGGATTTTATCACTCTCTAGTATTCTACAATCTCGTGTAAGTAGCCTTGGAGAATACTCCCCACCCTACAACAAAGGCCATAAAATCCTAGACTCGTTGGTTTCCTATAAAAGAAAAGGTCTAGTTGATTTTAGATTACGCGCTTGTTCCTTTTATGGAAGTTTGTTACTCAAAAGTGATTACGGATGCAACTTAAATATGATGTGTGAGACTTGACTCCAGTAAAGCTTAAAAAGAAAAATATGAATGCCAATGCAATATTCTCTTTCAATGAAAGTTATTTATGGGAAGAAGTAAGAGGTTTCAAGCAAAGAATTACAACTTTCAAAGCAAGAAACATAAAAAATATTTGAATGCAGTTACAAGCTCAAAAATGAACCACCCAAAGATTAAGAATGCAAACCCTTTTCGTTTGATTCAATGCAAAAAAACTTTAATGCTTCACAACTTTCAAATGAGATGAAAGAAATCAATGTTCGGCACAAAGAAAAATGAAGCAAAAAGGAATCAAACAAAGCGCACTCAAAATTGACCAAAGTTGAGAGAAACCAAGTTTGAGATAATTTGTTCAATCAAGGAATAAAAAGGTTGACAAGTAATCAAAGAATGCAAAATGTTAGAATGATTCCAACATATGTTCAGATAAGAACCCAAACAATGAAAAAGAGAAAGAGATAATCACTCAACAATCCTTAAAGATGAGCAGTGAGAAAGAGCATTCAAAGTTGGGTTGTGGTAAATAAGAGAGTATTAAATCATTCAAAAAGTGAGACGTTCTGAAGAAGATCACAAAGAGACTCAAAACCAATCAACCTTTGCAAACATTATTTGATCAAAACACCTAAACAATCAAGCAATCTGAAAGCTTTGCGAGACGAAGGTCAGAGCACTGAATGGAAGGATGAACCAAGGGATCTTATTAACCCAAGGGGATCAAAACTAGGAGATATTTTCAAAATCAAAGAAGGAAATGAAAATGAGTAATAAATTTAAAAATCTCAAGAAATCAAAGTCGAATATGTATCACGAGACTTTGGGATAAATGCCTCTCAAAAGAAGACTGAGCAGAACCAAGCAGAAACAAGAAAAACCACCCAAAAAAGGAGATCGGCACCCCTTTTCTCAAAGAGACAGAGCGCTATGGAACCACATAGGAGTATTAGTGGGAGCTCCAGTCAAGATAATTGTGCCCCTGTATGCACTGCAGTGGAGCGTCAGTCAAGCTAATGGCACCCTGGTGTGAACTACAAGGAAGTGTCAGTTTCTGGAAAAGCTCCAAAATGGCTTCCAAAAGATCAATATCAGTAGAGACTTAGTCAATGGCTCTATGAAATATTCAATGAGGAAGAGGTAATGGTAAATATATAATAATGAATAATCAAACAAACAATATCTAATCATAAGAAAGGATTCAAGACGAAAAAGAGGAAAAACTAGTCAAAGTCCTTACCCAACAGAGTTGCCATTTTTTTGTTGTGACAAATCTTACCCTGTAGACAGGCTAAGCTCCCCTTTGGACCAAGACCACTATATTTGGTCCAAATACAAAAGAGAAAAAGGGGTTTCTACTTTCCCTATAGATCTAACTCAATCAATCAAGCAAGAGAGAGGAAGAATGTGGCGCACCTTATTGTGATGTTCGTCCTCACCGCTCTAATCCTTGGGATTGATCTCCAATCTCTTCAACACAACTGAAGTCCTACAAAGAATAGCAAAGGAACTATTCCTCCTACTCTAGATGAAAAATAAAATATATTTATGAAGACTGAAATGACAATAGACAAGCAAATTTAGAACACATGACTTGAAGGGAATAAGCCAAGTTTATATTAATTGGAAAGCCAAAAAGAGGCACTTACAAATCATCATTGACGATGCAGTCGCTTCTCCAAGATCTCCTTGTCTAGCCCTTGCATGAATGAAACAAGATCAAAATGATGATACTTCATTGATTTTCTTCCCCTTTCACCTTGGAAATACCTTCAATATATAGGCTTGAGAGGCACAAAAACCATGAGAAAATGAGGGAAATAGTTGAGGATATGGCTCCTTAAGTTGGGATTTGGATCATAAGATAGAGCCATAGTGTAGGAGTCGACCACAAAAAACCTCATCCCAAGAGAGATTGCCCTTAGGAAAAGGTGGAGGATCCCCCACTTTCCTCTAACAAGACTAGCGCTCCCCCAGAGTTGAGCACAGGGCACCAATGGCTCTCCCTTAGTATGGGTAGGGGAGCACCACCCTTCTAAAAATCCCAAAATTGGTCGAAATTTCAAATAAAAAGGTGTGTTTATGTTGTCAGATGATGGGGCTTCTTCTTCTAACATGACTTAGGCCTTGTGACAAATGTTTTCATGGTGTCAAGGGGTCGCAACACTTAACAAATTGAATGCAACATTAGGTAAGGTGCATACGACGCTTTCAATAGTGCATGCAACACTTAATAAGGCACATATGTCACTTTTCGACACTTGCAACACTCAAGTCTGACATTTTGGTGTGTAACATGGAGAAATGGATGATGTGCATGGATCCTAATAGGATGTATGAGTAGACTCACCTAGTGCTAGGGGGATCAAAATATGGGGGGGGGGAGGGAGAGAGGAGATGGATTCGTCATGAAGGATACACAATTTTTTGATATGAGGTGAGGAGTAGAATGGACCCAGAGGAGCATAGGATAGAGAGAGATAAAATATACACAAGATGAGTTTAGACGAGGAGGAGAGTGGAGCAAAGAAAACAAAGTTATTGACTTAACGAGAACTGTGACTTCAAAACGAGAACTCTGGCCCCAAAAACCCATATTTTGCATCAAAAACATGAAAATCAACCCCCAAATCAAAAAGTGGTGCTATTGGTAGCACCATTTTTTCAAGCATGGTCAAAATTACAACATTTTTCAAGCATGGCCTTCAAAAATCATACAGTAGCTCAGAAAAAACTTAAAATCAACACCTAAATTAAAAAATGATGTTACATAAAGTAATTTTTTTTTTCAAAATGTTAAAATTATAGATAATTTGAAATTGTATTTTTAGCATTTGGTACCATTAAAACCAAAACCTCAAAATCAACCATCAAATTGAAAAGTACTTCTACCGGTAGCACCCATTCTAAATTTGGGGTATTAAAATTACAAATTTTTATAAAGTGGTAAAATAAATAATCATTATTGTAAACAAAATCAGAAAATCAACCCTTAAATGCTTACTTTTAAAATCTTAGTTTATCACTCCAAGCACAAGATGATACATAATTCCATGAAAATATCACACTATACTTTAAAAATTCAACATCACTTTTTAATATTTTTTTACTTTTAATAAAAAAAAGTAAATACAAGTTACATTAAATGAAACATAAATTATTTCTTAAAACTATTGTTATATTGTCCATATTCAAAAAATATGAGCTAAGAAATTTTATTATATTCTCCATGATCAAAACATATAATTCGTAAACATAAAAATGATTCATAACTTCATGTAAGATCATATGTAAGTTCAATGCTTATTTCTAGTTACCATACAAACATCATATGGATAAAAAATACATAAAATGTTTCATACACTTATTCAGATTGACTCATGGATTCTGAAATACCATCAAAGTCTACATTGTCTTCAGATGAATTATTGGATGAAGATGTAGATGATCCATACTCTTCTCTATTATCGATGAATACACCATCTGAGTCTACATGCATGCCCAACATTTCATATGTCAAAATCACTTTAGATCTACGAATAGGTTCAAAAAACTCTCATCTTGCATTTATTTCTTGTGGCAACAACCTCTTGATAATATATATTGTCTTGGAGCGAAGATTTCCTCTCTTTGTCAAATTCAAGTCATAAAAAAGTATGTCAACATCCTCTAATTTCAAGAGGTCAATGTGATGACGAGTTGTATTTTGACCCTTCATTTTTCTCTTTCTATTGACATGTTTCTAAACCACCATCTTTGGCTTGTACACACCATTGAATGAGTGTGTACATGTTGCATACCAATGCACTTCAACTGCAATAACATCTCCATTTTTTTCTCAATGTTTATTAGCTTTTCAATACATAATGGATAACCATGTGGATCTTCAGTTGTTAAGACTGCAATCATTCTACCCTCGTTAATATTTTGTATTGAACCCATGTAAAGGTCTTCCATGGCTTCACGTTGTGCACATGACCTTCGAGAATAAATATACATTTCTTTTTCCTATGCTTGTGTAAACTCAACAACACCTTGAGATTCTTGTTGTTCAATAATGTTTCTTTCTTCAGATTCATTTGGCATATTTTTTGGCCACTTAAATGGAGTCTTCAAAAATGTATCTTCATTTGTTGAGCTTGAAATTATGTCACTTTGACCATTGAAAATGAGTCCCACCAAACAAAATCAACAACATCAAAGTACTTTTCTGTATATTTAATGGACCTTTTTATTTCTTTCAGGCATTCAGAATAATCTACATCTCTATTATGCCTCTATGCATTATGGATTTTAGCAACTAATTTTAATAACAATAACTTTGATGAAAATATTGGATGATCTGGAATGAAATTCAAAAATGCTAAACCTGATGAAGGCCCCCATTCTACAGTAGTTGAATATTGCTTTCCCCATATAAGTGTTTTCCCATCAACTTTTCTGAAACAAAATTGGTGTTGGAAGCTAATATCATTAAGCTGCTCAATAAATTTTTCTTCATGATGTGATCCATGAATAAATATTCGCATGTCAACAGTTTATTCGAGTCTCGGGTTCCAATTTTAGACTCCCAGAATACACGTCTAATTTTGGCTTTGTTTGGGGAGTAGGTAACATCGGGTACCTCTTTCTTCACTTCGATCAACTTCAACAGTGTAGATCACAAGCTCAAACTACGTGTACAAAATATCCTTGACTCTATTGTATTATGTGATGAGCTCATTTAGTATGGCCTCTATCTTTATTATGATTGGATTGCAAAGACGAAAACTTAAGAGGTGAGTCCTTCTTCAACAAGGAGGGTGGGATCCTCACATTCGGAAATATGTGGCCCCATAATTGTAACAGTTCAGCCTTGGTTGCAAATGGATGATCTAATAAGGTATGGAAAAATGGGATCTGTAGATAACAACAACAAGTGTCCTTCGCTTCATCTCAAGAAAAAAAAAATTCAAATAACGGAATGCAATCTATATCGGTGAATGGATCATATCTATAACTAAATTTTCAAATAATGTGCATGTAATTATGTTAAAAAATCATTAATGGGATATTGTTTTGGTAGATTGAAAGATCCTGTTAAAATATCATTAATGGGATATTCCAAAATCATTAACGTGAGATAAGAGAATCAAATAATTTTCTTATAATTACGGTGGACATAGGTTTGGAGAAAAAAACATTGGATATAGGGTTGGATTAAAAAACATTGCATTGGACGATTGAGATGAATTTGTATACAAAATAAGAAAGAACAAACACAAGACGAATATATCATCTCATCACATGACATATCATCTCTCCATCAATCAATATCAAACTTAAAGGTTCGTTACTTTTTCATTTGTTGCAGAGATAGGAAGTCGGTCTATAGGGTCTGCATTAACGGTTCAAAACCCTGTAAATGTAGTCGTTGGATGGAGATATATTTAATTTCATTGTCTTCATGGAGATTACATTGGAGGATTATGTTGAAATATTGTAATTGCAAAGAGTATTCTATTTATTATTGAGTTATTATTCATTAGATCAATCCCCTTTTGTTGATTGATCATGCCGGGCATTGTAATTGACCAAATCCCCTTTTGCGGATTGGTCAAACCCTAAATATATTATGTAAATTAAGAAGTCGGCCCCCAAGCTAATTAAAGTGGTTTTAACCACTAAGAAGAGAAGTCAGCCCTTCCCAGTGAAGAGACACACTTTCAACACCTGCTAGTTTGTATAAATAAAGGAAGTCAGTGCCTCATTATCTCACTCACTCATTCGCTCATCCAGTGCGCAAGTTTGGTAGCTGCATTTGGGAGAAAAAGGAAGAGAGAGGCACATTGCTCATTTTTGTATATCCTCTAGTGTTTTGGTCTATTGTCTTGGCATTGTATTGGCTATCTATATTGAGGAATTTTTTGTTGGGTTTTCTCCCCCATGAGGGTTTCCAGGATAAATGTTGTGTATCTTGTGATTTTGTTTCTCTCAATGATCCTATCTATTCTATGGTTATACAGTAAATTCATAAGAAACCTAATAATATCTTAAACCTTAACATGGTATCAGAGCTAAGCTAAAGAGAGCATCTTTCACTAGATAAGCAAAAATGTCATTGTTGTCGCATAAGAAAATTAGGGTTTACTATTGAAGAGGAATTTCAACCTAAAACTCATCAAGGAAGTGCACCCTAACCTAGAAAACTCTTTGGTAGCCTCAACACACTTTTTCAATGGATAGAACTCTCGAAAAGTGAAACCCTAGTTTTCACTAGTACCAAAAAACCATAAGTACCAGAAAACCAGGAAACCAGAACTAGTACCAGAAGTACCAATCCAGAATTCCATTGGTCCAGATTGAAGAGGCGAAATTTGGATTTTATGAAATCTAACTACACCAGGCTACTCGCCTCAGCCAAGTGCACCTCCTAGTAAGTTCAAAATTAAATTCTGAGCATTTTCAATTTTTGGTCATTTTCCTAGCTCCATGTAAAGATATCTGCAAGCACTAAGCTTGTTGACAAGCTAGAAGGTGTGGAAAACTTTTGTGCCTGGAAGTATAGGATTGCACTCATTATTGAAGAGAATGACCTAGAAAAATTCATTACAGAATATGTACCAGAACCTATCGATGCTGCAACTAAAGAAAAACATCAAAAGGACACAGTTAGGGCCAAAGAATCATTGCAGATTCCATTAAATATCACTTGATTCCAAGTGGATTAAAAGAAGACTCCAAAAGAAATGTTTGATACCTTAGCCAAATTGTATGAAGGGAAGAACATCAATAGAAAGATGAACCTAAGAACTCAACGCAAAAGTACAAGGATGCATAAAGGAGAAACAATTCAGGAATATTTCTCTAGAATATCACAATTCAAGGAACAACTAGAAGCAATTGGTGATACTCTAGATGAAGATGAACTTATAATGACATCCCTTAATGGTCTCACAATACCTTGGGATGCATTCATCCAAAACATTTGTGCCTGAAAGGAGAAATTAAACTTTGACAATCTTTGAGAAGAATGTGTTCAAGAAGAAGCAAGAGTAGCTAACCGAGAAGCATTACTATCAAGAGATGAAGATCAATCCCTAGATACTCATACTAAAGGAGGAAGAAAGAGGTCTTACTTCCAGAAAGAAAATCATCAACACAAGGAGTCTCAACCCAAAAACAAATTCATACATAAAAAATCTCACCCTCCAAGGAGATTCCAGAAGTTTCAGAAAGGTCAAAGAAGAGAAAAAGATTTATCATCCTACCAATGTTACCATTGTGACAAGATGGGACATATTGCTAATAATTTTCCAGCTAGATGAGAAGAATACAAGAACAGAAACACGAGGCACCATGCCCATACAATTGAACATGAAGAGCCACCCACAAAGATGATAAAAGAACAGATTGAAGACTATGTCTTAATCTCTCCCCTCTCGGGATCAGTGTCACATGGTGAGGACACTTGGCTCATAGATAGTGGTTCTTCCAAGCACATGACAGGTCAAAGAGACATTCTCTATTGCCTTACAGAAAAAAAGTTTCCCCAAAAAGTTACACTTGGAGATGATTATCAATACCCTATCAAAGGAATAGGAGAATCAAATTACAAACTTGATTCAGGGACCCAAATGAAGATGAAGGATGTATTATATGCACCAGGTTTGACAAAGAACTTACTTTATATCTCAGCTTTAGAGAAGAAAGGCTTCAGAGTTTCCTTCATATATGGATAATTTCTTATGTGGCCCAAAGGAAAAACCATGGAAGAAGCAATTGTTATTGGAAAAGAAGAAGGTGGATTGTATAAGATAAAAGGTCACTCAGAAGCAGCCTTGACTCATTCCATTGAGAATCCCTGTGAACTTTGTCATAGAATACTAGCTCACATCAACTACAAGGCATTACCACATGTAATCAAAGCAATCACAGGTCTACCAGAATTCAAGGTTGACCATGAAGGTGTGTGCAATGGATGTGCACAAGGAAAGAACATCAAGAACCCTTTCCCGAAGAAAGACAACAAAGCAGAAGGAGTTCTAGAGCTCATTCACTTAGATGTATGTGGCCCAATTCCATCAACCTCCATCAGTGGGTATGTATATTGTGTCTTTTATTGATGACAATTCTCGCAAAACCTTGGTTTACTTTTTGAAATCAAAAGATGAAATGTTCAGTAAATTCAAGGAATTCAAATCCTTGATAGAGAATCTCTCTGAAAGAAAGATCAAGATACTCAGGTTAGATAATGGAGGAGAATACACCTTAAAAAAGTTTGTAAAATTTTGTAAAGATGTTGGGATCAAGAGGGATTTCACCACTCCCTACAATCCTCAACAAAATGGTGTAGAAAAAAGAAAGAACATAACTATAATGGAAGCAGTGAATACTATGATCCATGATCAAGATCTTTCAATGCACGTATGGGAAGAAGCAACAAAAACAACAGTATATGTATAGAACAGATTTTCCCATAGTGCACTTGGGTCAAGACCCCTGAAGAGGAGTTCTCCGGAAATAATCCAGAAGTAAGCCATCTCAAAATATTTGTTTGTCCAATATGTGTACACGTTTTGAAAGATAAGAGAACCAAGTTGGACCCTTCAGGAAAGAAGGGAATATTTGTTGGATACTATGAGGTCTCCAAGGCCTTCAGAGTTTATATACCAGGTTACCATCATATTGAGATCAGCAGAGATGTAACCTTTGATGAAGATGCATCACTTAAGAAATCAAGAAGATGTCAGCTTGAAGAAGTATATGAAGAAGAACATGTGGCTCCCAGAGTTGCAAAACCAGTGAGGGACATCATAACTTCCCCTGATGAGGAGATTATAGAAGATCATGACATAATAGAATCCCAAGAACCTCTCCAGATGATGATCTCCTACAAGAAAAAGCCATCCTGGGAAAGGGAACTTATTCAATATGGAGATAAGTATGGTGCCCCCGAAGGAACCATGAGACAAGTCAAGAAAACCAAGCCATTCTCTAGTTATATGGCTTTGATGTGTGATGTCTTAGAGAAGGAGCCTACTTGCTTTGAAGAATCCATTCAAGAGAAAGAATGGGTAGATTCCATGACAGAAGAATACCAATCCATTATAAAGAATGATGTATGGGAAATAGTTCCCATACCGAAGAGCAAGGATGTGATATCTTCCAAATGGCTATACAAGATAAAACATGTTGTTGATGGAAGTGTTGAGAAATATAAAGCAAGGTTTGTTTCTTGTGGATTTTCTCAAAAGGAAGGCATTGACTATTGTTAATGTTTATACCATTATTATAGTTCTTTGCATTTCAATAGATAACAACAACATAAGAACAAGATCACTGAGAAATACACAATCACAAGAGACACAACATTTATCCTGGGAAACCCTCTAGGGGAAGAAAACCCAGTAAAACCTCCTTATTATAGATTGCCAATACAATGCCAAGAGATAATTCAAACCAATACAAAAAGTCCTCTCCTAAAGATGCGCCACTCTCTCTCTCTCTCTTCTCCAATTGCAGCTCTGAAACTTGTCTCTCAAACTGATCAAGTGAAGTGTGTCTAAGTGAGGCACTAGCCTTCTTATTTATACAAGTCTGGCACATGTGAAGTGTCTCTTCACTGGCAGGGCCGACTTTTCACTCTGGGTGGGTAAACCCACCTTTTATTATATTATGGGCTTCTTCAATATTATCTGGGGTCGACTTCTTCTTTAGCCTTTTATAATTACATTATGACCAATCCGCAAAAGGGGATTTGGTCCTATTACAATAGCCGTCATGATCAATCCACAATGGGGATTGATCCTATGAATAATATGTCAATAATAAGCAGAATACACTTTGTAGTTACATTATTTCAACACTCCCCCTTAACAAGAAGGGTATTCTTCAACAGCATCAGGCGAGAGAGGTTTGCATCATCAGTGGCATCAAGAGGACAGTATCGTCAATATCATCTTGGAACATTGGCTGGCATATCTATAAATCATCGGAAGTTTTCTTCATCGGCAACATCGTCATTCTCAAAGGAATGCCATCATCATATGCATAAATATGTATCAGTATAAAATTGATACCTCATCACAACACGAGGTTGGCCCATCATAATACTAGACTGGCTTCACGTCACAACCATTAAGAAGGAAGCTCAGTGCTAGTCACATCTCATCATCTTGCTTTACGTCTAACAACTAGGTCAGAAGCAAGGAACACATCATCTTTCTTTACGTCTAACAACGAGGACAGAAGCAAGGAACACACACATCATCTTGCTTTACTCTAACAACGAGGTCAGAAGAAAGGAACACACACATCATCTTGGTTTACGTCTAACAACTAGGTCAGAAGCAAGGAACACACACATCATCTTGCTTTATGTCTAACAACTAGGTCAGAAGCAAGGAACACACACATCATCTTGATTTACGTCTAACAATGAGATTAGAAGCAAGGAACACACACATCATCTTGCTTTACATCTAACAAATAGGTCAGAAGCAAGGAACACACACATCATCTTGCTTTATGTCTAACAACGAGGTCAGAAGCAAGGAACACATGCATCATCTTGATTTACGTCTAACAACTAGGTCAGAAGAAAGGAACACACACATCATTTTTCTTTACGTCTAACAACTAGGTCAGAAGCAAGGAACACACACATCATCTTGCTTTACGTCTAACAACTAGGTCAAAAGCAAGGAACACATCAACTGCCCCCCCTTTTAGGGAGGGTCCTTTCGGACTATACCAAGTTTATCTCGAAAGTGTTCAAACTTTACACGAGATAGAGGTTTGGTCAACACATCAGCAACCTGTTCATTCGTGCTAACGTACTGGAGCTTTAAAACTCCTCTCTGCACCATGTCACGGATGTAATGATAGCGAATCTCTATGTGCTTCGACCTGTCATGGAAACATGATTCTTTGTCATCTTTATGCAGCTCTGGTTGTCACATAGGATCGTGGGTGCTTCCATCTCTAGGTCAAATAGATCGGTTAGCAACTTTCGAAGCCATATAGCTTCGTAGCTAGCAGAACATGTGGCAATGTACTCTACTTCTGCTGTGTTGAGAACAATACTGGATTGCTTCCTACTCTGCCACGAAATCATCGCTGATCCCAAACTGAAACAACATCCTGAAGTGTTTTTTGTGTCAGCAACGCTTCCATCCCAATCTGAATCAGTATACCCACTCAATGTGAAATCATGATCTCCATCATATTTGAGACCATAATCTAATGTACCCTTAAGGTACCTCATCACATGTTTTGCAGCCACAAGGTGAACATGTCTGGGTTCTACCAAAAACTGACTCAAGGTGTTCACGGAAAAACAGATGTCTGGCCTGGTGTTCATCAGGTACATCAACGATCCAATAATCTGTCTATACAGTTTGGCATCAATCAATTCTGACGAAGTATCTACCAACAACTTCATCTTCGCTTCCATGGGTGTATTCATGGACTTGCATTCTAACATGTTGAATTTCTTCAGGATTTCGACTGCATACTTCCCTTGGTTAAGGAAGATCCTCTCTAGACTCTGCCATACCTCAAGACCTAAGAAATAATGCATTAGGCCAAGGTATTTCATTTCAAATTCTGATGCGAGTCTCTTCTTACTTTTGGGGATGAGATTTTCTTCTCCAGTTAAGAATAAGTCATCCACATAAAGCAATAGTATCACTGGCTCATCATTCATAACCTTAAGGTAGAGGTTAGAATCTGCTTTACTTTTGGTAAAGCCCAAGCTCGTCAAGAAACTGTCTATATGGCCATACCAAACTCTGGGGGCTTGCTTCAATCCATATAAGGCTTTCTTCAACTTGCAGACATGAGACTTCCTGTCTTCAACTTCAAATCTTTGAGGTTGCTCTATATACACTTCCTCTTTGATGACACCATTTAGGAAGGTTGTCTTCACGTCCATCTGGTGCACTTTCCACTTCATCTTAGCTGCAAGGGCTATGATGGTTCTGATCAAAGTGTATCTGGATATAGGAGCGAATGTCTCTTCATAGTCAATGCCTTCTTTTTGAGGAAATCCATGAGCGACAAATCTTTATTTATACTTCTCAATACTTTCGTCAGCAACATGTTTTATTTTGAAGATCCATTTTGACGGCACCACATCCTTACTCTTTAGTCTGGGAATTATTTCCCATACATCGTTCTTTATTATGGATTGGTATTCCTCTGTCATGGAATCTTCCCATTTCTTCTTCTGAATGGCTTCTTCAAAGCAGGTAGCATCAAAGCCGTGTAACTGGAGAATGGCTTTGGTCTTTTCACTTGTCTTATAGTTCCTTCGGGAACACCATACTTCTCTCCATCTTGAATAAGATCTCTTTCCCAAGCAGGCTTTCTTTTATGGGAGAAGGTTATTTGAGGAGGTTCTTGAACTTCTGTTACATTATGGTCTTCAAGCATTCCCTCATCAGGAGAAGTTACGACTTCCCTCACTAGTTTTGCAGCTCTAGGAACCTCCCTCACTGATTCTGCAATCCTGGGGATTATGGGTTCCTCTTCATATAGTTCTTCAATATGGAATATTCTTGATTTCTTGAGCGCTGCATCTTCATCAAAGGTCACGTCCCTTCTGATATCAATGTGGTGGTGACCTGGTATATAAATTCTGAAGGCCTTGCAGACCTCACAGTATCCCACAAATATTCCCTTCTTTCCTGAGGGTTCCATCTTGTTTCTCTTCTCTTTCGGAATGTGTATGAAGACTGGGCAACCAAATATTTTGAGATGGCTTACCTCTGGTTTCTTTCTGGTGAACATCTCTTCCAGGGTCTTGAACCCAAGTGTGCTATGGGATAATCGGTTCTGCACATAAACAGCTGCCATTGTTGCTTCTGCCCATAAGCACATAGGAAGATCTTGATCATGGATCATGGTCTTCACAGCTTCCATAATCGTTTTGTTCTTCCTTTCAGCTACACTGTTCTATTGAGGATTATAAGGAGTAGTGAGTTCCCTCATGATCCCAATATCTCCGCTAATGGAGGCCGATGGCATTGGACCACACACATATGAATGAATGAGTTCTAGGACTCATTCTGCTTTGTTGTCTCTCTTCGGAAAAGGGTTCTTGATATTCTTCCCTTGTGTGCATCCATTGCATACGCCTTCATGGTCGACCTTGAGTTATGGTAAACCTGTGACTACTTTGTATATGTATGGTAGTGCCTTGTAGTTGAAATGAGCTAATCTTCTATGCCAAAATTCGCATGAGTTTTCAATGACGTGGGTCATGGCAGCCTCTGAGTGACCCTTTAGTCTATACAAACCATTTTCTTCACTTCCAATGATGATTGCTTCATTTATGGTTTCTTGTTTAGCACATTGCCTTCTGCAACCTTCACTATAGCTTCCTCAGGGATATTATCTGTGACCTGGAACAAGGTCAACAAAACAACAGGCAAGAGTAATATCCTTTTGATAATATAAATCAATATCATGAACAATCATCACAGTAGCTCCTTTAGAGCTATCACTTGTAACTTATCTGAAGCAAAGATTAAAGGTAAGGAGTACAATACGAAATGAGGTCAACACTCTCATAGTGTTGTGATCAAACATTCCTCTATGGAAACCTGGAACTAACACACGAGGTTTCTACTAGAGGAGGTGTTAGTTGTATCAGGAAAATGATTACATTAGGCATTTACCTCTAAATGTTCACATGCTATCAAGTATAATACTTTACAAAGACTGTTATCTCAACTATATTCATCAACTTGTCATGTGTACCTTTGAATCTCATCAACTTGATTAATCAAACCTGGAGCATTGTCCTCAAGAATGAGTGCTTTCTTTTCTTCCAAGTCTCCTTCACTCAAGTGACAAGTGATTTTTTCAACCTGTCTTTTGTACTAGGACAATATGCTCTCCTGACAAAAGGTCTCTATGATCTCTACTTTAATCCATCTAATAATTTGATCATAGCTTCAACATGCAACACTTGATCAAAATAATGTCATAACAAATAGATGTGTATCAAAATAATCACACCTGAGTTGTATCATTCCTCTGAATGTGTTGGATCTTGAGATCCTTATGGATCTATGGCAAGAGATCCCTTCTCCTGCAAATACTCTTTAAATTTTAACCATTTAAACATATGTGAGTACATACCTCTGATAGATTTTGGAAGTAGTGGCACCAACTGGCAGCAATGGTAATCATTACCAACTTTAAAACTTCAAGGGTGACTGCAACTAGTAGTACGGCTGCAACTGCAACTGGTACTGCAACTGCAACTGGTGTTGAGACTGCAACTTAGGGTTTTATGAGGGAACCCTAATTTTTCAAACTTTGAATTTTGAAATTCTGATCCAGGGCATAGATGTGCTGAGCTGAGGCGAGTTAGCTGGTGTAGTCAGATTTATGAAATTCCAACTTTTACTTCTCCAAACTCGCTTTGCAGATTTCTAGACTGGTGCTTCTGGTTTTCTGGTACTTCTGGTACTCTAGTTTTCTGGTACTTCTGGTATTCTGGTTTTCTGGTACTTCTGGTACTTTTGTAAAACTAGGGTTTCACTTTCCGAGAGATCCACCCACTGAAAAGGTGCATTGAAGGTGCCAAAATGATCCTTAGGGGAGGGCACACTTTTCTAGATGGTTTTAGAGCTGAAATACCTTTCCATCAAAAAGCCCTAATTTTCATGTACGACAACAGTGACGTTTTTCTCTTGTGAAAGATGTTTCCTTCAGCTTGGCTCTGATACCATGTTAATGTTTATGTCATTATTATAGTTCTTTACATTTCAATAGATAATATCAACATAAGAACAAGATCACTGAGAAATACACAATCACAAGAGACACATCATTTATCCTGAGAAACCCTCTAGGGGAAGAAAACCCAACAAAACTTCCTTATTATAGATTGTCAATACAATGCCAAGAGATAACTCAAACCAATACAGAAATTCCTCTCCTAAATATGCACCACTCTCTCTCTCTCTTATCCAACTGCAGCTCCAAAACTTGTCTCTCAAATTGATCAAGTGAAGTGTGTCTAAGTGAGGCACTAGCCTTCTTATTTATACAAGTCTGGCACGTGTGAAGTGTCTCTTCACTAGCAGGGCCGACTTCTCACTCTGGGTGGGTAAACCCACCTTTTATTATATTCTGGGCTTCTTCAATATTATTTGGGGCCGACTTCTTCTTTAGCCTTTTATAATTACATTATGACCAATCCACAAAAGGGGATTTAGTCCTATTACAATAGCCGTCATGATCAATCCACAATGGGGATTGATCCTATGAATAATATGTCAATAATAAGCAAAATACACTTTGCAGTTACATTATTTCAACAACTATGAAGAGACGTTTTCTCATGTAGCCAGATACACTTCAATCAAAACCATCATAGCCCTTGCAGCTAAGATGAAATGGAAGTTACACCAGATGGACGTGAAAACAACTTTCTTAATTGGTGTCATAGAAGAGGAAGTGTATATAGAACAACCTCAAGGGTTTGAAGTTGAAGACAGAAATACTCATGTATGCAGATTGAAGAAGGATATGTACAGATTGAAACAAGACCCTAGAGCTTTGTATGGAAGAATTGACAAATTCCTGACGAGCTTGGGCTTTACCAAGAGTAAAGAAGATTCTAACCTTTACTTCAAGGTTATGAATGATGAGCATGTTATATTGTTGTTGTATGTGGAAGACTTATTTCTAACTGGAGAATAAAATCTCATCATTAAGTGTAAGAAGAAGCTCGTTGTAGAATTTGAGATGAAATACCTTGGCCTAATGCACTATTTCTTAGGTCTTGAGGTCTGGCAGAGCCCAAAGAACATCTTCCTTAACCAAGGGAAGAATGCAGTTGAAATACTGAAGAGGTTTGATATGTTGGAGTGCAAATCCATGAATACACCCATGGAAACAAAGTTGAAGCTCATGGTTGACACTTTGTCAGAATTGATTGATGCTACGTTGTACAGACAAATCATTAGATCGTTGATGTATCTGACAAACACCAGGCCAGATATATGTTTTGTTGTAAACAACATGAGTCAATTTCTGGTAGATCCCAGACGTGTTCACCTGGTTGCTGCAAAACATGTGATGAGGTACCTTAAGGGTACATTAGATTGTGGTCTCAGTTATAATGGAGATCATGACTTCAGACCGAGTGGTTATACCAATTCAGATTGGGTTGGAAGTGTCTCTGATAGAAAGAGCACTTCAGGATGTTGTTTCAGTCTGGGATCAGCCATGATCTCATGGCAGAGTAGGAAGAAATCAAGAATTTCTCCCAGCATGACAGAAGCATAATACATTGATGCATGTTCCGCCAGTTGTGAATCCATATGGCTTCGAAATTTGTTGACAGAGCTATTAGATCTACAGATGGAAGAAATCGTGATAACCAGAGTTGTATAAAGATGACAGAGAACCATGTGTTCCATGACAATTCAAAACACATAGAGATCTGATATCATTACATCCGTGATATGGTGTAGAGAGGAGCCATAAAGCTCCAGTATGTTAGCACAGATGAACAAGTTGCAAATGTGTTGACCAAGCCTCTATCTCATGTAAAGTTCGAGAACTTTCGAGATAAGCTTGGTGTAATTCGAAAGGACCTCCCTTGAAAGGGGGAGTAGTTGTGATGTCAACCTAGTGCTGAATATTTCCATCTTTGTGTTAATGTTGTTGAGATGCCATCTTCGTGCTAAAGATTTCCATCTTCGTGTTGATGTTGTTGAGATGCCAACCTTCATGTTGTGATGTTGTTGATGTTGTTGATGTTGATGATGCTCCAGTTGTTGTGTTGTGATGTTGTTGTTGTTGATGATGCTCCATCCTTCGTGTTGTGATGTTGTTGTTGTTAATGTTGTATCAGCCTTGTGTTGTTATTGATGATGATGATGATGATGTATTAGTGTTATACTAATCTATGTTGATGTAGAAGATGATGATGCCATTCCAACTCCCTGTTATGGATGATGAAAAAAACTTCTGATAATTTATAAATATTCCAGTCAGTGTTCCAGATGTTGTTGATGTTGTTGCCCTCTCTCTCTCCTGATGATGTTGTAGAATACCCTTCTTGTTAAGGGGAGTGTTGAAATATTGTAACTGTAAAGAGTATTATATTTGTTATTGAGTTATTATTCATTAGATCAATCCCCTTTTGTGGATTGATCATGTTAGGCATTGTAATTGACCAAATCCCCTTTTGTGGATTGGCCAAACCCTAAATATATTATGCAAATTAAGAAGTCGTCCCCCATGCTAATTAAAGTGGTTTTAACCACTAAGAAGACAAGTCGGCCCTGCCCAGTGAAGAGACACATTTTCAGCACTTGCCAGTTTGTATAAATAAAGGAATCTAGGGCCGCATTATCTCACTCACTCATTCGCTCATCCAATGCACAAGTTTGGTAGTTGCAGTTGGTAGAAGAAGGAAGAGAGAGGCACATTGCTCAGTGTTGGATATTGTCTAGTGTTTTGGTCTATTGTCTTGGCTATCTATATTAAGGAAGTTTTTGCTGGGTTTTCTCCCCCATGAGGGTTTCCCAGGGTACATGATGTGTATCTTGTGATTGTGTTTCTCTCAGTAATCCTATCTATGCTATGGTTATCTAGTAATTTGAAAAGAAACCTAATAATAGCAATGGTGCCAACTTTGTTATGTTGAACGTTCATTCTCCCAACATTTGATATTGAACGTTCATTTTTTCATGAATAGTTGTGAATTACAACCCCTGATTTGATTTTTCATACCATTGTCTTTTGTTTTGTTTTATGGTTGAATAACGTGAGCAACTTCTAATTTCAATTTTCTCCTTCTCCATATTAATGTGTATGGTTATTTTTGTCCCTTTCTCTTTTGGTACTTTTGTTTCATAATTTTCACCTATTTTTTGTTTCCGAATTTTCACTGGTTTTAACATTTATCTAGGATGGGATTTGTGTTCGGTCGTGATGAATTTTTTTGTGTGTTTGGAATTGATGAATGTCACATATTTGTTTTCATAACATGTTGATTGTCTATTTTGTATCCTGGAAGTTGTTGAAAAGCCAGACATTGCAGAGGAAATTATCAGACATTTAAAAAGATATGGAATATGTCATTTATTGTACTGTGAAGCAGTTCATGTAGGATATTGAGAGATAAAAACCTGAGGGACATCGTCTGCCCTGTTAAGATTCCAACTTACTATCTATCCAAAGTGACTTTGAATGCGTACACTCGCGATCTGCATGTGTGAACAGCGTGCACCCTGGTTACGTCAGGACTTCCATGAAATTCAACAACGGGAATATCTCATATGTCGAAGGTGAAGAAAATGTGGAGACAATGACTTTGCTCCCTCCCGGTGGACCTACTGACAAAAACTTTCTACAGAGCTGTAAATGGAGCAAACGATTTCGTTCAGATTTTAGGTAAAAGATATATGTGCTAAACATGCCACACCTTTGTATTTCATGTTAGGTTAAAATATTATAGCTATCATTCCTCTTTACTTTGTGTTTTGTCCAAGATTAGGTTTAACCAACTGTTATGTTGATGAAACAATAATTGGTAAATATAGCTTTGCCTGATCAGGAGGTGTTGTCGTGGCAAAGGATTGTTGTAGAGGAAGATGATTGATTCTAAATATAAATGCCCATAAATAGGTAAGTATTTTTTCAAACTAATTCATTAATGATGATTGATTCTAAATATAAATTCCCATGAATATGTAAGTAGTATTTTAAACTAATTCATTAATGGGTAACTAGTATGATAAATTGATGGATTGTTTTTAAAAAAGTACTAGTTAGTTAATGGATATTCAATTGAACATATATAAACACAAAATAGATAATATGAACACAAAATGTCTTCGAGAAATGATAGGATATAAACAGAATAATATCTCTAGAATTTTGGTATTTATTAGATTTCTTTGTATTTCCATGTTTTTTTATTGAAATGTTAAGGCTCCTTATCTTAGTAAATGAAAAATTGAGAAATTAGTCTAATAGGCAGTAATAGTATTATTCACGGCCTTGGAATTAGCATTGATCTCCTCTGACCAACAAGTTTCCTAATTATCGCCATTATCCTCGTCCACCTTGTGTGATTCGATCCCAGGTTACAAAAGAGATTTTAAAAAATAGAGTTAAAAATAAAAATATTTAGTTGAACATGTACACCTTTTCTGATGATATAAACAGAAGAACAATCTTCTCCATTTCTGTATTGATTATATTTCTTCTTCTCGAAAAATAATCAAATATGTTTTAGAGTATTTCCAATTATACTTTATTTCAGGAAACGGAAATTCCCAAAAGAAGAGAGATGAGTAAGAATGGTTGTATATTTTCTTAGAACCCTTCAATAAAAGAAGTAGAATTCGAGAACTACCTAACCTAGACCCCAACAAAATTCCTGATGGCTCCATTCTTCTCCCGGGCTGCCAAAGATCATCCTCCTCATCAAAGGGAAGGAATTTCTCCTCCTCCAAGATGATTTGATGGCGATTATAGATTGAATCTCACTCCCTTATTTGATGGTGATTATAGACTGAATCTTTATCCCTCCAGTCTCATTTCTAATTTTCTACGATCCCACTCCTCTCTCTCGGCATTATGCCTCCATTCCTCGGAAGCATTTCTCTAACCGGATTGACTTCCATTGCTTTGCATTCTCCAAAATAAAATGCCACTTAATGGCCTCAATCGGCTTAAGCGAACAACAGTATGGTGTATGCAGAAAAGACATATGACCAGACTAATAGAGGTCTCCCAGACATCAAATCCGATCAATCTCACGGGACAACACAATCGATCTCCCAGGGATTTATCAACCCACTCTCTCATGTTACAATTAATCACTAAAGCACTTGTTTGTTATAAAATTGCTAAATATAATGTATATTGGATGTAGTTTAGGTGGTTGGGAGGAATGGTTGTTACCCTCCTCTCTTAGGTTCAACTCTTTATAAGTGCTCCTCTCTTAGGTTCAACTCTTTGTAAGTGACATGTGATACCCTTAAATAGAATGAGTCTATATGATGCTTTTGTTATTGAGACTCCAATATTCTGAAAATTTCGTGTAATTTCTTAATTTGAAATATATTAACCATTTTTTTCTTTAATTTGATTGATTGATTGGCCATTTTAATTCTACCAAATCATTAGTGAGAAACTAATAAAAATCAAGTTATTTGATAAACCGAACTCATTAATTTATTAACTTTATACCGTATCATTCTCCTTTTCAATAAATTATCATTTTTCTTTTCAATATGGAAAGTCTATGAACCTTATCATTCTCCTTTTCAATAACTTATCATTTTCCTTTTCAATATGGAAAGTCTATGAACCTTATCATTTAATTTTTCAATACGGAAGGTTTAGTTTGGTTCATCTTCTAATACACGGATTATCGACAAATTTAGAAATACCTTGAATTATTGTACCAATACGATTTATATTCTTACTTTGGATCCATTTCTAATTTATATCACTCATTTTCTTAATGCATTTTTGGAACAATTTTTTAGGATATCTTTTTCTTTCCATCTAATGGGATATAGAGGGATCATTTTCATAAGTATGGTACCTAGACAGAATGGTATGTTAGAATTGTTCTTCTTAACTTGAAATCATAGTACAAAACAACATCCATTATGTCGATTGTTATTGTGAAAAATCAATCTTTAATGTAGACGTAGAGTTATGATCCATGATCGACATGCCTACTAAATATCCCTTATATGGAAATAGTTATGAAGATCCCAACCTTCCATAAACCATAATACAAAACAGCATCCATTATGTCGATTGTTATTGTGAAAAATCAATCTTTAATGTAGACAGAGTTATGATCCATGACCAACATGCCTACTAAATATCCCTTGTATGGAAATAGTTATGAGCATCCCAACCTTCCATAAGTCATCCTTTCTCTTCCATTCATTTTCATTTATAATTAAAGATATGATCTGTGTATTCATTTTTATTATTAAATATTGAGATATAGTTACATTCAAATTCAATAGCATTCACACATAGTACTCATAAATTTGTTGTGGAAACCCTTAACCAAGAAAACCAACAAATCTTTAAAGCCACACTTCTAGCTCTCATTGTATTAGATTCACCATTACAATACAATATATAGAATCTTGTGACATCTAAAAACCTAATCTATTGACCCACATTACATTCCTTGGGGGGAATTACATTACAATGGGCCAAAAAATACCAAAAAAAAGCAAAACATGGACCAAAAATGGACCACATATATGGACCAGCCATGATCCCATTGATTGATCAACTGTCGTAACAATGCAGAGTTCCCCCTAATGGATCTTCCCTCCTGATAAAAATTTAGGAGGCCAATATCCATCAAAAGGTCATGAATATGTTGTGAAATAGGGAGAGGGTAATCCTTCTTATCCCTCTCCCTGGCCTCCCCCTCACGCACAAAAGTATATGTCTCGACCCACCATCACCCTGCCTTCTCCTGCTCTCGTCTTCATAGTCTTTGGTTCACATACAAATATTGTTACGCACGCATATAAAGACAAATTAAATTTAAATTATAAAACAAATACATATATAAATCACATGTATTTAAAAAAATCCAAAATCAATTTTTTTTTGCAAAGAAATCTTTAAAATGAACCGGTGCGCCCCAAATAGTTCATATGCCACACGATCGATGTGTTATCGCAAAGTAAAAACACCACTAAGTGGTTCTTCACATAGGAATACTTGCATCGATGAAGTGCTTTTATTATTCTTGGTTCATCTCGTTAACAAAGACGCACTGCAATGCTCAAATTTATAGCACACAAATCCATTGTGCCCTTTGTTAAATTGAATGCATTGGTGCCCCATGTCTACAAGAGCACCAACATGTTATCTACTAGTGACATTGTCTTTACGACATTGGTGTGCTTGGTCGACTAATGGGCACTTCTAAGCTAAAATTCAATATTCCAGTTGAAGCGGTGCAACGGGTTACTATTAACGCACTGGCACTACCCAGATAGTGGAGCATCGATGTATAAAACATTGATGCATTGTAAAGGATATAGTTCTTAGAATGAGGCATCCAATGAGATGTCATGCTATGAAAATTCAAGCAATATATGTCCCAATGTGTTTCTGTATACATTAATGGTGCGTTGGATTACAATGGTTGCACCACTACATTAAATTATATAAATTGTTATGTTGGTGGTGCCCTTAGTTAAGTGAAGTGTATCATTGGGTAATGCTAAATGGCACCGAAACGATTTATTTGGTTCATGTATGATTTTTATAAAGTACGATGGTGCATTTGAACATTGTCGTACCAAGGCATTGTGTCTGGTTCACACCAGTGCGATTGGGTAAAAGTTGTGCATTGCTAGGTTCAATTTTCATACAATGTTGAGCTAGCGGTGTCATTAATGAAGTGAAATGTTTTGGTGCGGGTAGAATCCCATTTTGGCGTCGTCTTCAAGGATTTTTGAAGGACACACGACATTGTCAAGGATATAACAATGGGAACGAGGCGTCCAGTGAGACTCTGAGCTATGCCAAATTAGGCAATATATGTCCCGGTGCATTTGTGTATACATTACCAATGTGTTAGATTACAATGGTTGCACCCCTACATTAAATTTTATAATTCGTTATCTTAGCAGTGCAATTAGTTGAGTGAAGTACAATGGTGCATAATGTTAAACAACACCGAAGTGATTGATTCAGTGTGTGTATGATTTTCATAAAATATGGCAGTGCCTTTGAACATTGACGCATCGGGGCATTATTTTTTGGGTACGCCCCAATGTTGTTCGTTAGAATTCGTGCACCACTAGGTTAAATTTGATATATCGTTGAGCTAGAGGTGTATTTAATGAAGTGAAATGTTTCAATGTGGGTAGAATCCTATTGTGCCATAGTTTCAGGGTGTTCTGAAGGACGCATTTCTTTTTTTATAATAATTCATCGTGGTGGTGTTAAAGGAACCAAACCGGTTCGTACATGTATTCAATGCATAGGAAGAGGTGCTCATTGGGTATTTAATATAGTATGCATTGCATCGGGGTGAGCCTAATCTAGAAGGATCTCGATGGCCACCCACCTTTTGCAACTGGCTCAAAACATGTTTTTTGGCAACTTACTATTTTTAACAGTTTTTCGGTTCCCAAACTTTCGGGGCCATTTTGAGGGCCCAAACGATGTTTTTTAACAATCAGGCACCTCAATGATGGCCAATGGATCTAAATGATCCCCCTAAATGAATATCCTCGTCAATACATTTCCAACGCGCTATCGTGTGCCCTAAACAGAGATCGTATGCAAAAGTTACGACCCCGGGAAGTTGATGTACTAACTTACCCCAACGGGGCCCATATGACTTTTGGCATTTCATCTCCTAGGGTTAGGTTTTTGGATTTCTAGGGTTTTGGCATTCATGTTTATTATAAAAAGGCCTTCAGAGCCTCATTATACTCATCTTTTTGCGAATGAGCGTAGTTGTCACATATCTTCTCAGAGATAAGTTGCCACCATTCTAGCAAGTTTGTTTTCAGTCTGCATTTTACGGTTTTCAACATATTTCTTATTTAATAGAAGTCAAGTTTTATTGTATCTTTGTTATTTTTCACTATGTCTCGGTGTTAATATTATAAATCTCTGGTTTCATTTTGTTCCACTCAAAAATCTAGATCAATGGTATCAGAGCGATCTTCTCCTTGTCGTTTGTTTTTTTAATGCATGTCCCCAACGCGGTCAAGGTATAAAGAGTTGGGTCTCGAGCTTGTTTCTCTTAAGGAAAATTGCTCTCTCACGCCCAAGAAACCATCCATGGTGGGAGAAAAGAAAAAAAATGGGACAATAGATCATTTCAAAATGTTGCTGAAGGAATCCATTAAGCAACAAAGGAATGAGATGATGGACAACTTTGCACAAATCCTTCGACAATTGTCAACAAGCGACACATCCACCTCAAGCAGAGGCGCCGCCCCCTTCAAGGTACAGATCAATTTTGATATTCCTATATTTGAAGGTCAAATAGATGTGGATACTGTGGCTAAATGGTTAAACCTTCTAGAAGGGTATTTTTCTGTCCACAACTTTTCCGATAGGAAAAAGATTACATTTTCACTCCTCAAGGTCATCCCCCATCTCAAAGATTGGTGGGATACTTTCTATGAGCAAAAGGAAATAGAGATATCCACATTATTTTCATTTTCACCCAGTTAGGGTTCCTTCAGGGATGTTATTAAGGAACAATACCACCCTGTTGGAAGTTATGACAACTTATATACTATATGGACGACACTTCGATAGGAAAGAGACCAAACAGTGCCATAGTTCACCAATGTCTTCCATACCTTGTGCACCAAGTTGGGTATCAAATATTCTTAGCGATATATGGTGCTCAAGTACTATGGAGGTCTGCATAGATACATCCAGACAAAAATGGAGTTTTTGGAAATCTCATCCTTGGGTGCAGCCTATCGATATGTCATCAAAATCGAGCAAAAGATTAAACAAAAGATGCGGCAATTTGGGTCTGGGAACCCCTCACAGTAAAATCACGGAAAGGGAAGCCCCAACCCATAGAACAAAGGATAGATAAAATATGGGAAACCTCAGGATAACTAGTCCAAGACGCAATAAAATAAGGATAATGGGAAGATGAAGAAAGATACCAAGAAGTGGTGTGACTTCCATAAGAGCCCATGGCATAACATTGTTGATTGCCGCTCAAAGCAGTGATTGGTGGATGAGGTAAAAGCATTTGAATCAGATGTGGGTTCTGACTCTGAGTTAGAACCATAAAGGGGGAGACAGATCATTGACGCAAAACCGAGTGCCATCATTTCTACCAACAAGATCCATCCCGATGAACCTAATGAACCAGAGGAAGGCGAGCACCTCTTTCATTCACAGATGTGGGTGAAAGGAAGTCTACTGCACTTCATCGTTGATAGTGGTAGCCAGAAGAACCTCATCTCATCAAAGGTCATCAAGTGGCCATCCCTACCGACAAAGTCTCACATGCATCCCTACACCATCGGATCGCTCTGTCAAGGAAGCGATCTTCGCGTCATCCAATAGTGTCGTTTGTCATTCGACATCAAACCATTTAAAGATGAGGTATTGTGTGATGTTGCTTCCACTGAAGTTTGTGATGTTATTTTGGGCCAAACTTATTTAGGGAAACGTCATGTTGTATATGAGTCTAGACCTCACAGTGTTATTATTACTTTGAACAGGGAATTGTACAGGATACCTGAGGTAGCCCCACCTAGTTTTATTTCCTTGATCTCTGACAAGCAATGCAAGAGGGTCATTTATTAGACTGGGAAGTTTGTCTTCTTCGTGATTCCCTCTCAATGTGAGTGAAAGGTGATAGCCACATCCATGGCCTCCATGACCAACCTCTCCACGCAGTAGAAGCAAGTGGATAAGGTCATGGAAGAATAAAAATACATCTTCTCATCACCTACTGGGGTACCTTTGCACTATCAGGTCAAGCATCCCATCAATCTAACCCCCGATGCACCACTACCCAATGGGCCAGTCTATCATTATTCTCTACTAGTTTTTGATGTACATGGTTAGATGGATCTTTTATTGACTTGATTTACTTATCATGATGCATTTGACTTGAGATCCCTGGAGGGAGTATTCATTGTCTTTGCAGGACCTAGTTGGTGGATAGTTTTGGAAGAACAAAACCAACTTTGGACTCCTTGGGGATTGAATCCCACATGTTGGATACCCTGGCCCATGCACCGAACGATGATGCTATCTCTTGGAGGCATGAGGAGACACCATGGAAGACCTACCCCATCCCTTTGCTAGCCCAATGATTTGCTCCTGAGGCTAAAACGTCACTTTTGAGGAGGTTGACGTCACCCTAGGGCTAGGGTGGTGGTGGTGGTTATGTTGTTGCTTGAAACTTGGCATCTTTGGATGGAGAGGAATACCTTTAAGATCATAACGCTTGAGGAGATGGCCTTTGGAGGCCCAACGTGTCACCCCGAAGCCCAACATCCTTATCTTGATGCCAAAACATCACCCTAGAAGAGGGATGACATCACTTTAGGGTTTCTTATGTGCATTTTTAAGGTTAAATATGAATCTTATAATGTAAAGGGACAAAGTAAGGGTTGTTGCCCCCTTACTTTGGGGTTTACCCTAAAATTAAGTGGACAAACACTTTTAGTAGGATTTGTATAAATAGAGATAAATTCTATTTCATTTTTATCATGGCTCTCCAATTGTGAGAGGACTACTTTGCTGAAATTTGTGCCCCCCTTGGGAAAATTCACTCTCTCTCTTTTTTGATATGGTTTTTATCTTGTCTAATGAAGTGAATTCGTGCACTACTCTTGGAGGCTCTTTCTCTTTGCATTGGTGATGAAAATTGCTTGGTAGCTAGAGTTTTGTCTTGGCATTTCTTGGAATTGATAAGGAAAATATTGAATTTTATTCCTATTCAGATTTCATTAACTTTCTTTAGCATTTCACATTAGAAGAAGCATAGATGAAGCAAAAACCATATATAATAGCTGCAGTAAATAATCAAGATCACAAGAAGAGAACCATGCACAAGATACACAAGATTTATCTTGGGAAACCCTTCTGCACAAGGGAAGAAAACCCAACAACCTTTCACTAGAATAAATTGTCCAAGAGAAGATCCAAGACCAAAAGAAGAATAACGCTACACTCCAAAGATAGCGCACTAGTCCAAGAGAGAAAAATACACAAGAGAGAATGAATCCAAAGCGATGATCTCCAAATGGGAGATGGCTCTCTATATATACAAGTCCATAATGTGAACTATGTGGTGCCACTCAATAGGGCGACTTGGTCTTTTAGGTCTTCTGCGCAAGGCTTGGGCCTTCTTCCTTCTCTGACGTCATAGTGAAAGGTCTCCTCCATCTCATCACACATGGCTACAACCAATGTGGACATTCTCATATCGTCTAGGGGCCACAACCCACTAGAGAACACTACGGCTACAACCACACAGTGTCCACATGTCAACCCAACTCAGTCCATTGAGGGGTATGACCTGAGAAATATCCCAACCACATGGGCTACACCTCGAGGATTGTTGGGCATGAACCCAGTGTGTCATCACAGGTCAACCCAACTCAATCCATCGAGGAGTACGGCCTTGAGAATGTCTCGACCACATGGATTACACCCCAAGGGTCGTTGGGTACCATCCCAGTACAACTTATCAGTCCATCGATAAGTGTCATACCCATCTCAGTCCATCGAGGAGTATCACCCATAGGACAACCCATCTCAGTCCATCGAGGAGTACGACCTGGAGAATGTCTCTCAAAGCTGCAATCATCAACACTCCCTTTCAGTAAGAGGGGAATTCTCTACCACTCCAAATTTATCACTAAAGTACTCGAACTTCGACTTGGCAAGGGGCTTGGTGAGAACATCTAAAATCTTCTCATATGTAGGAAGGCACTGCACTAGTACTGCTTTCCTCTGCACCATATCTCTAATGAAATGAAACTTGATCTCAACATGTATCGATCTGTCATGAGATATTGGATTCTCTGAGAGCTTCACACAGCTCTGGCTATCACAATGAATCATGGTGGGATCCAACATCTATCAAAACAATCCTGCAAGGAGCTTCTGAAGCCACATTGTTTCTCGCATTGCCTTACACACTGCAATATACTCAGCTTCTACGGTGCTCAAAGCCACAAAAGTTTGTTTCCTGCTACACCAAGAAACCATGGAAGACCCCAAACTGAAGCAACACCCTGAGGTGCTCTTCTTTTCAATTGTGCTCCCTACCCAATCAAAATCAGCATATACCTACGATATCATGTCAATACTGGAAGCATATATGAGGCCATATTCAATTGTGCCTCACAAGTCTCTCAACACATGCTTGGATGCTACCCAATGTATCTGTCTTGGCTGACTCATGAACTGGCTAAGTGCACTCACTGCATAGAAAATATCTGGTCTAGTGTTAACTAGATACATCAATGATCCAATCAGTCGCCACTACATAATCAGATCAATCAGGTCTGAATCAAAAGAAGAATCACTCAACTTCTTCAGATTCGACACCATCTGTGTGGCCATGGACTTATAATAAAACATCCCAAATCTCCTTGGAATCTCAATTGTATACTTCCCCTAACTCAGGAAGATCTCATTGGTTCTCTACCACACCTCTAGTCCCAAGAAATATTGCATCATGCCAAGATCCTTCATCTCAAATTCAAAGGTCAACTCATGCTTGCACCAAGTACTGAGGTGCTATGCTCCGGAGAGAAACAAATAATCAACATATAAGATCAAAATCAAGGACTCACCATCAAAAATCTTATAATATAAGTTGGAATCAACAACACTCTTGTTGAAACCAAAACTCATCGGGTATCCATCAATCCTCGCATACCAAGCTCGAGGTGCCTGCTTGAGTCCATACAGGGCCTTCTTCAACCTACACACTTGGGACTCCTTCCCATGAATCACGAAATCGTATGGTTGATCAATGTGCACCTCTTCCTCAATTTCTCCATTGAGGAAGGTTGTCTTTACATCCATTTGATGTAATCTCCAACCCATGGCTGAAGCAAGGCCATTGATCATTTGAATGGAGGTGTACCGAGAAACAGGAGCAAATGTCTCATCATAGTTTATTCTCTCTACCTAAGAGAATCCTCTAGCCAAAAATCTCACTTTGTGCTTCTCGATGCTCCTGTCAGCTACATGTTTGATCTTATAGATCCACTTGGAAGTCACCATAGACTTCCCCTCAGGTCTTAGAAAAATATGCCACACATCATTCTTCATGATGGACTGATACTCCTCCATCATGGAATCTCTCCATACTAGCTAACTAGATGCCTCCTCATAATAAGAAGGCTCAAAATCAATGATGTAGCTCATTGTTGAAACATAGCTCGAGAATCTCTCAGGTCTCTTACTTTCTCTAAAAGTACCACGGGGAGTTGTATGTCCCTCTACCTCCTGCAAAGTTTGACAAGCCCATGCAAGCCTCTTTCGGCCTACTGCAATATCTATGGGGACATCAACATGATCCACAGGATCAACTGGATCAACAAGCTCAACTGTCTCCATGGGATTAATTGTCTCCCTCTGAACTGTTGAAGGGTGAGGGAGAGAAGATATGATATCCAACTGCCTCTCACTATCAATATCCATGTGAGATCCTCTAGTTCTCCTGAAGGCTACCTCCTCCTCAAAGGAAACATCCCTGCTCACCTCAATATGTGTCTAACCTAGGATGTAGATACGATATGCCTTTGAATATTCACAGTATCCAGCAATGTACCCTTCCTGCTTGAAGGGTCTAACTTTGTCCTTTTCTCCTTGGGTACGTGAATGTAAACATGACACCCAAATCTCCCGAAGTGTCAAACCTCAGACGTCACTCCAGTGAAGGCCTCCTCGGGAGTCATATTCTTCAAAATCTTACGAGGGCTCCTATTTTGAACATACACAGTGGTCATGGATGCCTCTGCCCACAAAAACATAGGTAAACTATGATCACGAATCATCCCCTGTGTTGCCTCAACAATAGAAATATTATTTCTCTCTACAACCCCATTTTGTTGGGGGTTGTAAGGAACAATGTCCTCCCTCTTGATCCCTGCCTCAACATAGAAATCATTGAAACCCTTGGAGGTGTGCTCTCCTCCATTATCTGATCTCAATATCTTGATCTTCTTTCCAATCAGGTTCTCAACCTATGCTTTGTACTCCTGAAACCTACCAAGGACTTCTTCAGATTCCTTGGACTTCAAGAAGTAAATCCAAGTCTTTCAGGAGTATTCATCAATGAAGATCACATAGTACAAGTATCCTCTCAATGAAGCAACTCTCATAGGCCCACACAAATCTGAATGCACCAGGTCAAAGATCCCCTTGGATCTTTTGTTACTACTTGGAAAAGACCCCTTAGAATTCTTTCCAAGAGCACAGCCTCTGCAAATTCCATCATGCTCTATACAAAGTGTTGGAAGACATGTCACCATCTTCCCCAGAGTGGGAAGATATCTATAATGTAAATGAGCAAGTCTAATATGCCATAACTCACTCAAACTCGTAGAATCATGCACCAGGGCCTGAACTGGTCAGACTGTCAATTTGTACAAATTGTCTTCTCAAACACCACTCACACAGGTTGACCCCATACTAGCGTTCTTGTGCTAAGAAAGAACCTTTCCATCAAAGAAGAAAACCTTGTAGCCTTTGTCCTCCAAGGCTGAAATAGAGACAAAGTTCCTTCTCATCCCCGGTACAAACAATAAATCACTCAAATGAAGTGGGGTACTAGAGTCTAACTGGAAGGAAATGGCCCTATATCCCTTCATAGTATAACTGGCATCATCACCAAGTATAACATGCAACTAAGAGTCTTTCTCTAATAGATCATTGAGGTGCTCTCTACATCCATTCATATGATTGGAAGCACCACTTTCAATCAACCAAATATCACTACTAGTAGGAATCGCACATGAGAGGGTTGAAATGAAGAAGAACTCCTCATCGTCCTTGTTTTCTTTCCTTGACTTCTTCTGGGGTGGCTCTCGGTCTACATCAGCAGTGGAGGCATGTTGCTTATTATTCTTCCACAAGCAGCATTGTCTGGTATAGTGGCCAAACTTCTCACATTTGAAGCATTGAATCTTTGAAAGATCCTCCTTTTCGTGTTGGGGAGCTAGTTTGCAATTTCTCTCTTTAAATGATCTGTTGGAACCTCGTCCTCTTCCTTTTCCTTTCATTGCATGAGAAGCAAGGGGATGACTTTCATCATGATGGGAACTTTGTGCACCTCTGGCAACAAATCTGGTCTCCTCTTGAGTACAATTTGCCCATAATTGATCAAACTTAGGGAATTTCTATCACCCACTAATACTCTGAAAGAATGGATCCCAATGGCTTGGAAGACCATTAAGGGTCAACATGACAAGATATTTATCTGAGATGATCTCTCCAATGGCACCCAACTGATCTCTGATTTCAGATATCTTCATGAAGAAGGTGGCGACTGTTGAAATATTGTAACTACAAAGAGTATTCTATTTATTATTGAGTTGTTATTCTTTAGATCAATCCCTTTTTTTGGATTGATCATATCGGGCATTGTAATTGACCAAATCCCCTTTTGTAGATGGGTCAAACCCTAAATATAATATGCAAATTGAGAAGTCGGCCCCCAGGATAATTAAAGTGGTTTTAACCACTAAGAAGACAAGTCGGCACTACCCAGTGCAGAAACACCTTTTCAACACTTGCTAGTTTGTATAAATAAAGGAAGTCAGCGCCTCATTATACTTTCGCTCATTCGCTCGTCTAGTGCACAAGTTTGGGGGCTGCAATTGGGAGAAGAAGGAAGAGAGAGGCGCATTGCTCAGTGTTGGATATTCTCTAGTGTTTTGGTTCATTGTCTTGGCATTGTATTGGCTATCTATATTAAGTTAGTTTTGTTGGGTTTTCTCCCCCATGAGGGTTTCCCAGGATAAATATTGTGTATCTTGTGATTGTGTTTCTCTTAGTGATCCTACCTATGCTATGGTTATCTAGTAAATTGAAAAGAAACCTAATAATAGCTTAAACCTTAACATGGTATCAGAGCCAAACTGAAGAGAGCATCTTTCACTGGATAAAGAAAAATGACAGTGTTGTCGTACAAGAAAATTAGGGCTTTTTGTTGAAGAGGAATATCAACCTAAAAACCATCTAGAAAAGTGCACCCTAGCCTAGGGAACTCTTTGGCACCTTGAGAGCACCTTTTCAATGGTCAGATACTCTGGAAATTCAAACCTTAGTTTTGACTAGTACCAGAAAACCAAAAGTACCAGAAAGCTAGGAAACTGGAACCAGTACTAGAGGTATGAGTCCAGAATTCCGCTGGTCCAGTTTTAAGGGGAAAAATTTGTATTTTCTGAAATCTAACTGCACCGGGCTACTCGGCTCAGCCAAACGCACCTCCTGGTAAGTTCAAAATTAAATTCTGAACATTTTCAATTTTTGTTCATTTTCCTAGCTCCAGGTAAAGATGTTTGCAAGTACTAAGCTTGTTGACAAGATAGAAGGTGTCGAAAACTTATATGCCTGGAAGTATAGGATTGCACTCATTCTTGAAGAGAATGACCTAACAAGATTCATTAAAGAAGATGTACCAGAACCTACCGATGTTGAAGCTAAAGCAAAACACCAAAAGGACACAGTTAGGGCCAAAATAATCATTGCAGATTCTACTAAATATCACTTGATTCCTCAAGTGGCTTCAAAGAAGACACCAAAATAAATGTTTGATGCCCTAACCAGGATGTATGAAGGAAAGAGCATCAACCAGAAGATGAATTTAAGAACTCAACTCAAAAGTGCAAGGATCCAAAAAGGAGAAACAGTTCAAGAGTATTTCTCTAGAATATCACAATTCATGGAACAACTAAAAGAAATTGGTGATACTCTAGATGCATATGAACTCTTAATGGTCTCACAAGACCTTGGGATGCATTTATCCAAAATATTTGTAACAGAAAGGAGAAACTACACTTTGGCAGTCTTTGGGAAGAATGTGTTCAAGAAGAAGAAAGAGTGGCTAACCGAGAAGCAATACTATCAAGAGATGAATATCAATCCCTAGCCGCTCATACTAAAGGATGAAGAAAGAGGTATTACTTCCAGAAAGAAACTCATCAACATAAGGAGTCTCACCCCCCAAACAAATTCATACATAAAGAATCTCACCCTCCAAGGAGATTCCTGAAGTTTCAGAAAGGTCAAAGAAGAGAAAAACATTTCTCATCCTACCAATGTTACCATTGTGACAAGATGGGACATATTGCTAAGAATTATCCAGCTAGAAGAGAAGAAGGGAAGAAGAGAAACAAAAGGCACCATGCCCACAAAGTTGAAGATGAAGAGCCACCCACAAAGATGATAAAAGAACAGATTGAAGACTATGTCTTAATCTATGCCCTCTCAGGATCAATGTCACCTGGTGCTCATAGATAGTGGTGCTTTCAAGCACATGACAGGTCAAAGAGACATTCTCTCTTTCCTTACAGAAAACAACTTTCCCCATAAATCTACACTTGGACACGATCATCAGTACCCTATCAAAGGAGTAGGAGAATCAAATTACAAACTTGATTTAGAAACCAGAATTGACAAAGAACTTACTTTCTATCTCATCTTTAGATAAGAAAGGATTCATAGTTTCTTTCATAGATGGAGAAGTTCTTATGTGGCCCAAAGGAAAAACCATAGAAGAAGCAATTGTTATTGGAAAAGAAGAAGGTGGCTTGTATAAGCTAAAAGGTCACTCAGAAGCAGTGTTGACTCATTCCATTGAGAATTCATACGAACTTTGGGATAGAAGACTAGCTCACATCAACTACAAGGAATTACCATATGTAAGAAAGGAAGTCATAGGTCTACCAGAATTCAAGGTTGATCATGAAGGTGTGTGCAACATATGTGCACAAGGAAATAACATCAAGAACCCTTTCTCGAAAAGAGACAGTAAAGCAAAAGGATTCCTAGAGATCATTCACCATGTGGGTATGTAATTCCATCAACCTCCATCAGTGGGTATGTATACTATGTGTCTTTTATTGATGACTATTCTCGCAAACCCTGGGTTTACATTTTGAAATCAAAAGATGAAGTGTTTGGTAAATTCAAGGAATTCAAAGCCTTGATAGAGAATCTCTCTGAAAGAAAGATCAAGATACTCAGGTCAGAAAATTGAGGAGAATACACCTCAAAAGAGTTTGTAAACTTTTGTAAAGAATCCGAGATCAAGAGGGAGATCACCACTCCCTACAATCCTCAACAAAATGGTGTAGCAAAAAGAAAGAACAGGAAGTGTTGAAGACTATGATCCATGATCAAGTTCTTCCAATGCACTTATGGGCAGAAGTAGCAAGAACAACAATGTATGTACAGAACAGATTATCCCATAGTGCACTTGGGTTCAAAAATCTTGAAGATATGTTCTTCGGAAAGAAGCCAGAAGTAAGCCATCTCAAAATATTTGGTTGTCCTGTATTGTACACATTCCAAAAGAGATGAGAACCAAGTTGGACCCTTCAGGAGAGAAGGGAATATTTGTTGGATACTGTGAGGTCTCCAAGGCCTTTAAAATATACATACCAGGTTACCATTATATTGAGATCAGTAGAGATGTAACCTTTGATGAAGATGCAACACTCAAGAAATCAAGAAGATGTCAGCTTCAAGAAGTATATGAAGAAGAACCTATGGCTCCCAGAGTTGTAAAACCAGTGAGGGAAGTCATAACTTCCCCTGATGAGGAGATTCTAGAAGATCATGACATAATAGAATCTCAATAACCTCCCCAGATGACAATCTCCCACAAGAGAAAGTTAGCTTGGGCAAGGGAACTTATTCAATATGGAGAGAAGTATGGTGCCCCCGAAGGAACCATGAGACAAGTCGAGAAACCCAAGCCATTCTCCAGTTATATGGCTTTGATGTGTGATCTCTTAGAGAAGGAGCCTACTTGCTTTGAAGAATCCATTCAAAAGAAAGAATGGGAAGATTCCATGACAGAAGAATACCAATCCATTATAAAGAATGATGTATGGGAAATAGTTCTCAAACCGAAGAGCAAGGATGTGGTATCTTCCAAATGGCTATACAAGATAAAACATGTTGCTGAGGGAAGTATTGAAAAATATAAAGCAAGGTTTGTTGCTTGTGGCTTTTCTCAAAAGGAAGGCATTGACTATAAAGAAACATTTTCTCTTGTAGCCAAATACACTTCAATCAGAACCATCATATCCCTTGCAACTAAGATGAAGTGGAAGTTACACTAGATGGATGTGAAAACAACCTTCGTAAATGGTGTCATTGAAGAAGAAGTGTATATAGAACAACCTCAAGGGTTTGAAGTTGAAGACATAAAGACTCATGTATGCATATTGAATAAGGCTATGTATGGATTGAAATAAGCTCCTAAAGCTTGGTATGGAAGAATTGACAGTTTCCTGACGAGTTTGGGCTTTACCAAGAGTAAAGTTGATTCTAACTTGTACTTCAAGGTTATGAATGATGATATTTTTATATTGTTGTTATATGTGGATGACTTGTTTTTAACTAGAGAAGAAACTCTCATCAATGATTGTAAGAAGAATCTCGTTGCGGAATTTGAGATGAAATACATTGGCCTAATGCACTATTTCTTAGGTCTTGAGGTCTGGTAGAGCCATAGAAGATCTGTCTCAATCAAGGGAAGTGTGCAGGTGAAATATTGAAGAGGTTTGATATGTTGGAGTGTAAATCCATGAATACATCCATGGATAAAAAGATGAAGCTCTTGGTTGACACTTCATCGGAATTAATTGATGCTACGCTGTACAGACAGATCATTGGATCGTTGATGTATGTGACGAACACCAGGCCAAATATATGTTTTGTTGTGAACACCTTGAGTCAATTTCTAGTAGAACCCAGACGTGTTCACTTGGTTGATGCAAAACATGTGATGAGGTACCTTAAGGGTATATTAGATTTTGGTCTCAGTTATAATGGAGATCATGACTTCAGACTGAGTGGTTATACCAATTCAGATTGGGTTGGAAGTGTCTTTGACAAAAAGAGCACTTCAGGATGTTATTTCAGTCTGGGTTCAACCATGATCTCATGGCAGAGTAGGAAGTAATCAAGTATTTCTCTCAACACGACAGAAGCAGAATACAACGTTGCATGTTCCTTCAGTTGTGAATCCATATGGCTTCGGAAGTTGTTGACAGGTCTATTCGATCTAGAGATGGAAGCAATCGTGATTCTATGTGATAACCAGAGTGGCATAAAGATGGCAGAGAACCATGTGTTCCATGACAAGTCAAAACACATAGAAATCCGATATCATTACATCTGTGATATGGTGCAAAGAGGAGTCATAAAGCTCCAGTATGTTAGCATGAATGAACAGGTTGCAAATGTGTTGACCAAGCCTATGTCTCGTGTAAAGTTTGAGCACTTTAGAGATAATCTTGGTGTAATCCGAAGGACCTCCCTTGAAAGGGGGAGTAGTGTTGATGCCAGTCTTGTGTTGAATATTTCCATCTTCGTGCTGATGTTGTTGTGATGCCAGCCTTGTGATGAAGATTTCCAGCTTCGTGTTGATATTGTTTAGATGCCAACCTCATGTTGAAGATTTCCAGTGTCGTGCTAATGTTGTTGTGATGCTAGACACATGTTGATGTTGTTGAGATGTCAGCTTCGTGTTGGATATTTACATCCTAGTGTTGATGTTGATGATGCTTCAGCTTTCGTGCTTTCATGTTGTTGGTGTTGATGTTGTATCACCCTTGTGTTGTTATTGATGATGATGATGTATTAGTGTTATACTAATCCATGTTGATGCAGATGATAATGATGCCATTCCAGCTCCCTGTTGTGGATGATGATATTGATGATGAGAAAAACTTTCGATGATTTATAGATATGCCAGTCAGTGTTCCAGGTGTTGTTGATGTTGTCACCCTCTCTCTCTCTCCTGATGATGTTGTAGAATACCCTTCTTGTAGAATACCCTTGATATTGCAAAGAGTATTCTATTTATTATTGAGTTATTATTCATTATATCAATCCCCTTTTGCGGATTGATCATGTCAGGCATTGTAATTGACCAAATCCCCTTTTGTGGATTGGTCAAACCCTAAATATAATATGCAAATTGAGAAGTCGGCCCCCGAGCTAATTATAGTGGTTTTAACCACTAAGAAGACAAGTCGACCCTGCCCAGTGTAGAGACACCTTTTCATCACCTTTCAGTTTGTATAAATAAAGGAATCCAAGGCCTCATTATACTCTCACTCATTCGCTCATCTAGTGCGCAAGTTTGGTAGCTGCAATTAGGAAAAGAAGGAAGAGAGAGGCACATTGCTCAGTGTTGGATATTCTCTAGTGTTTTGGTTCATTGCCTTGGCATTGTATTGGTTATCTATATTAAGGAAGTTTTTTTGGGTTTTCTCCCCCATGAGTGTTTCCCAGGATAAATATTGTGTATCTTGTGATTGTGTTTCTCTTAGTGATCCTACCTATGTTATGGTTATCTAGTAAATTGAAAAGAAACCTAATAATAGCTTAAACCTTAACAATGATTGTATTTGTCTTAGCCATCTTGAGGTTTTGAAGCTGGTGCTCCAAGGCAATGGATTTGTTGGTTTTTTTTCTCTCAAACAACTTCTTCAAGGCGTCAAACATCTCTTTAGTTGTATTTAGTTTGGAGATGTGTGGAATCAAGTGGTCTTGTTATCGAACAAGTTGTAGGTTGGGAAAAGCCCGACCCAAACACCAAGTGGCGACAACTTTAGGACACTACACCCAATGTCTCCTCGATGTAGGTCTCGCACTTCAAGAGAGGTGTAAATCCTCTTTCTCCCCAAGGCAAGTATCTCTAGCTAGGGTTTAAGCTAAGAGGGTGTATGCCCTTATACTTCTCTTAGAAAACCCTTGTTAAACCAATAGCATATAAGCATAAAATGATGGAGACTATGGTGGGGGTGTATACCCTTATACTTCCCACCTAGCTCTAGAAAATAACCTTGACTTGAATAATAAATGATAGAAACAATGTAGAAACCTTACCAATTCAAGGAAAAATCTAAGACAAACCATCGTCAAAGCTAGAGAAAATCCTTCCAAGGCTAGCGCATCAATTCCATCAACCAATAATCCAAGACATAGCCATAAACAAAATCACAAAAGAGAGAACTAGCCAAAGAGATCGAAAATTTTAGTCCAAGAGCCTCTCACAATGGAGAGTTATGATAAAATGAGATCTTATGATCTCTTATTTATACAAAATGTCACTAAGATAGTTTGTTCACATAATTAGGGGTAAGCCACAAGGCTAGGGGTCAACAACCCCAATATTTCCCCCTCAACAAAGTAATATTAAACAATTCATTTAAAATTCACTTTTGCACATAAAAAAACCTTAATTTTAGAAGGATGTCACCCTTTGAAGGGACGTTTTGGCACTAGGAGAAAGTTGTTGGTGTAGGAGGGTGGCTAGGCTTGCCAAAGCCACATGTCAAGTATCTAAGTTACTTCCTTCATGGTACAATCCCAATTCTCCTAAAAACGTCCAAGTGCCAATGTATCAACCACACCACCAAACCCTAACCTCCCTAGGTGACGTCAAACCTGTAGAAGTGATGTTTTGCCTCTCCTAGGCAACACGTTTGGCATGTGGGGGCTAGGTTATGTCGTCCAAGTCATCTTTTATGCCTTCCAAGTTTGATCTTTCTCATCCATCATGCAGACCCTTGAAATCCACCTGTGGGCTTCAAACCCCATGGAAGTCCAAGCAAGGCTTATTCTTCTAAAACTATCCACCAACTAGGTCCTACAAAGACAAATAAGCATGCCCTCCAAGGTTCTCAGGTCATAACATCATCATGATAAGTGAATCCAATCAATAAATGAGCCACCTAAGCATGTGCATCAAAGATCACTATATCAAACAATTAAATGCTCAAAGACATTATGCGACTTGTCAAGCTTGAATATGGGAGGGTTGACAAGGTGTCCTATTGGGTAGATCTTGCCCTAGGTCAAGGAGAGTTTCCAAGAAATCCCTCTCTAATCCATGTAAAGTGGGTGAAATGGTTAGGGTCAAGACTCAATGGGCATAACGCTCATGATATCCAAGAGGTTGTAGTGTCTCATTCATGGATGCCTTTGTAGAGGGTATGTGGTACCTTCATCTGCAATGCACTTTTTCCAAGCCCTTTATTTTGTCATTCTTTCATAAATTTAAGGAAAGGTTGAATTCCACTGCCTTGGCATGGTGTCTAGATAATGGTAGTGTCACCCACAAACACCTAGTGGAAATGAGAAGGTTGGCTCATGATAAGACCCCCTTTCTCTCAGCCATGCAACTGAGAGCCACTACCCTAGCTTGGTGACCAGATGATGGTAATGTCATACCACTAGATATTCATGGACATGATAGGTCGGCTCATGATGAGACTTATCCTCCAACTAACGTTTTAAGCATTTTTAATCATATTTTATTGTGGGTCCCCCTTTACTCAAAGACACGTGTTTGATTGCTTTCTTGGGTGATCCCTGGGCGAAGCATCTAGAAGGTTCATACATAGGATTTTATCTTTTACCCAACATCAATCCCTTTGGGCCTTCAGCCCCTTCTTCCCATAGAATGAGGAACAACCCCTTCTTGGGTCAATACGCCCTAAAATCCCAAGAAATAAGGAAATGGGGGGGGAATAGTGATGGAAAGTGGTAAGTATGGTCGGGAACAGTATGATGGCTCTTCAAAGGAGTTCCTAGTAGCAAACCCATCCCCAAGGAAGACCACTTACTAGGGCACAATGTCAACCACCAAGGTGAAGCATGGCAAAAGGCATAATGTCCAAGCATATATCATGAAATCTAGAGCAATCTAAGATACAACATACTCAAATTCCTTAAATATTGAAATGATGCTCACCATAATACTAACTTGTACCTCATGGAGCAAGGCTCACTTCCTTCCAGAAACCAGTTGAAGTGGTGGATGCCATCTGAAAATATGTGACCTTTGTGGTGGTGAGAAGGGTCTCCATATGTACAAAAGGATACGATTGGTCGTGTAGTCTCTCGGTACTCCATATCTACAACCTAAGGGCCTCAAGACATAATCTCCTTAATTATTCACAAAGCGGGGATAACAGGTCTCTCATAGAGTATATGATGATCCTTCTATCTCTTGCATCATTCTTCTACCTATGAGACTTCTCTGAAGCATCATCAGGTTCTGGCACAACCTCTTCCACAAACTTCATTAGATCAATCTCCTCCAGAGTGATGAGTAGCCTAGACTTCCAAGAGTGGAAGTTGGAGGCTCCATCAAGCCAATCTTCTACCAAAGCACTTGTCACCATGGCCTGCAGAAGCCCTAGGACCGAAAAAAAATGCCAAAAATCCAAACTTATCTAATATGCAATCTAAGAGTTGTAGGTGATGTGATAAGGTAGGGAACACTTCTTTGTGAAAGAATTAGGCCCAACGACCTAGGGAATATTGCTCAACGAGCTTGACAAGTAAAGTGCAGTTCTAACCAAACCCTAGCAAAACTGTAGAAAAAGAGATAGCTAGTTGCAAAATAGGGCTAGCGAACTTGTGTGATGGCTTCTTCAAGAACATTTCTATGATCCCATGTTGAATTTTATGTTTATTCATATTTCATTAACTTTCTTTAGCATTTCACATTAGTATAAGCATAGATGAAGTATAAACCATATACAATAGCTACAATAAATAACCAAGATCGCAAGAATAGAACCATGCACAAGATACACAAGATTTATCCTGGGAAAGCCTTCTGCACAAGGGAAGAAAACCAAGCAACCTTTCACTAGAATAATTTGTCCAAGACAAGATCCAATACCAAAAGAAGAATAACGCTACACTCCAAAGATAGTGCACTAGTCCAAGAGAAAAAAATACACAAGAGAGAATGAATCCAAAGTGATGATCTCCAAATGGGAGATGGCTCTCTATATATACAAGTCCATCATGTGAATTGTCATTTCCAAGTGGTGCCACTCAATAGGGCCGACTTGGTCTTCTAGGTCTTATGCACAAGGCTTGGGAGTCCTTCCTTCTCTGATGTCATAGTGAAAGGTCTCCTCCATCTCGTCACACATGGATACAACCAATGTGGACCTTCTCATCTCATCTAAGGGCCACAACCCACTAGAGCACACTAGGGATACAACCACATAGTGTCCACAGGTCAACCCAACTCAGTCCATCGAGGAGTATGACTTGGGAAATATCCCAACCACATTAGATACACCCCAAGGGTCGTTAGACACCAACACAATATGTCATCACAGGTCAACCCAGCTCAGTCCATTGAGGAGTACAACCTGGAGAATGTCCCAACCACATGGGCTACACCCCAAGGGTCGTTGGGCACCAGTCCAATACAACTTATCATTCCATCGATAAGTGTCATACTCGACTCATTCCATTGAAGAATATCACTCACAAGTCAACCCAGCTCAGTCCATCGAGGAGTACGACCTAGAGAATGTCTCACGAAGCTACAATCATCAACACCAACTACCTGCAATGGAAGGTGAGGATTGCAGGGGTTCTCAGGGAGAAAATATTGTGGAATTTTGTGAGTACCACAGTGACAATGCCTTCGTCAATTACCATTTTCCTAGACCTCCATGAGATGAAGGAAGCAAGGACACAGAGGATGCTCCTAGATGGGGTAAAATACCACCTAATCCCACATTTGGTTGAGACGTTGATGGCCAAGGCAATGTGGGATGCAGCTCTACCAACCTTTGATCATCTATGGACAGATTGTAATCAAGAAGAAATTAGACTTAGAAATAGAGGAGTGGAAGACTCCTCAGAAGAAAATCATGCTCTTGCACTTCATACAAAGAAAGGAGGAAAATTCAAAAGAAATTACAGGCAAACATTTAAAGGTGAGAAGTCTTCATCAAATCCAGGTTATCCAAGAAAAGATGTTTCAGAAATTCAGTGCTTCAGATGTGACAATTATGGACACTATGCAAGAAATTGTCCAACCAGGAAAAAGGGAAGACAATATGCTTCCACCGCTGACATTGATCCAGACCCACCTCAAAGGAATGAAGAGAAGAGAGAGGAGAAGTACTTCCTCTAAAACTAAAGCATGATTACAAACCAGGTAAATCAATTGATTTCAAATTTTATAGTTGATTGCATTTCTGAATAAATCTCTAGTATGGGAGCCCTCAAAGACTTGGACCATTATCCCTGGTACGGGAGTCCAAACCATATTTAATTGATTATTATGCGAGAACAAGAAAAGACGTTTTTCTTAAAAGAAGAGATACCCATTCAACAAACCTAGATAATCTCAGATGGAGATTGAGAGTAAGATAATACCTTCTCCCCCTTCAACAGCTTAGAGGGAGACAGACATTATTCAAGTTGATCTAGTTGCTCCAGTTGATATGTTCAGAGATATTGCAGTAGGGAATAAAAGGCCTACCTAGACTCACTCTACAAGAGACAAAGAAACATACAAGCCTCTCAAGGCACATCCCGAGAAAGTAAAAGAGATTTTCAAAGCTATCCTTCAGTCATGAGCCATCTTATTGATGTTGAACCTCTTTGTCTTAGAGAAGCAACAGGAGAACAGGTATGACAAGATGCCATAATGGAAGAATACCAGTATATCTTAAAGAATGATGCATAAGATATTAATCAGGGACCAGAAGGGAAGTCTGTGGTAACTTCCAAGTGGATTTACAAGATCACTCACAAAGTTGTATGAGAACAAGAATGAGAACAGGAAGATGGCCCTAAGGGACATGCTCCACAACACTAGGATGGCCAAGGGAGAGAGTGTGGCCTCCTATTTCACCCGGATCAGGAAGGTTAAGGATGAGTTGGCATTGTTAATGAGGTTGTTCCAAACTCAAAGTTGGTGCGCATAACCCTGAAGGACTTCACCAAAGAGTGGGATGTGTTCATGAAGTGCGTGGTGGGAAGAAAGAAATTTCTCACTTGAGAGAGCTTGTGGGATGATTTTACTCAGGAGGAGATCTGAGATAGATCTCAGAATAGAGATCGAGAGAAGGTAGAGGGTGGTGCAGACAAGGAGAATGTTGCTCTTGTGGGAAAGAGCAAAGGCAAGAAGGACATGAGAAAAGTAATATGTTTTTCATGTCAAAATATTGGTCACTACACTAGTCAATGTCCGAACAAGAAGAAGGGAAAGAAGGATGTAGAGGTATCAACATCATTCGAGGTTGATGATTTTGCTGAGAAGTTTGAGAAGAAATTTTATCTGATGACTTGTCTTTTAGGCAGTGGTTGTCTAGTGTGTGAGGACATTGAAGCATGGTTAGTGGCCAATGGTGTGATAGGAATGAGGTCGGTGTTCCTTAGTTTTTAGAGATAGACTTGGACTGCTATGTGGGTTGTGGGGATAACACCAGACATGCAGTGAAAGGGATTGGATATGTGAGATTCCAGCTAGAGTCGAGAAGATTTATGGAAGTGACCAAGGTGTTCTTTGTTTCAGAGTTGCAAGTAAATTTGTTCTCAGTGTTAAGAGGATGAGGGATGTGGAATTGTGTTTTTTCGTGGACATGTGTTCCTATATCTAGAGGGAGCTACTTCGGACACAACAATAGTGCTTAGTGTCAAATATGAGAGGCTATACAGGGTTCTAGGACATCATGTGTTTGAATCCAATGGATTCTTGGATTCAAAGTCAGTGTCAGTATTAGAGACTAGTAGTTGTGAGGTTTTTTCTAGTACAGTCAGGAGACTTAGCTGGTATGAGATGACATAGTTGGATGATTAGGAGAGTGAGGAGACTCCTAGGAGCATGTCTTAGATCTTTTATAGCAGGAGCTTCCAATTCAAAGGGAGCAACGACAACAACATATGGGATAATGGGGTTAGAGACAAATCTAGGTTGAGGTTTCAGAAGTACCCCCCTCGCTAAGAGGGAGTGTTAGATTTCGTAGCTCAAAAGTACTTTTGCATTGGTCGTGCCTAGCATGCAGAAGTGACTGAGCAAATGTCTATCTCTAGTGACTTGACTTTATAAAGTGATTCTATAAAGTTAAATGGGGTCGTCTATTATTTAATGAGTAAAAGTGACTTTATAAACTTTGAGTGACTTAAGTGATTTAAGTCATCTCAATGTAAGAATAAGTCGCGTTCGTTGATCTTGTGGGGAAAAATTAAATCTTAGTCATTGAGATCTAGGGCTAGGGTTGTTACTCATTAATGAGTTTATAAAAGTAGCAATTGAGAGATGAGGCACATAATTTTCCAAGAGAGAGAAAGAGAGAGAGAGATGAAGACATGAGAGATATTGTAGTAGAAGGGGCACATTTTCCTAGGAGAGGAAGGGCACACAAAAAAAGAAAAGATTTACAACATTAAATGTAGTTTGTACAATACGGATTAGAGTGATCGTACACTAGTGTATCGTTGGGCCATACAACAAAAAATCGGGCACATAAATTGAGGTTGATTCTGGCATGATTATTGAGGCATTTTATATAGTCAAGAAATCAATACAGTTCTGTATGATATCTATAGGAACAATGCATAGAAATCGAGACAGTTTCGTACAACATTTATTGTTGTAGCTTCCATACACAATATGGAATTCTGGGTACAAATTTCGAGAAGCAGATTGGAATAGATTTCGAGGTGTATTAGTGGCACGATTATCTATTAAATTTTTATACCGAGGTAAGTGGTTTTCCTTAGGCTTGGTCTTTTTGCCTAGGGAAATGTGACCAATTTAAATGTGATCCCACTTGTATTTCATAAAGTGAAAAGTGACTTAGGAAAAAAAAATTAAGTGGGTCTTTTATTTAAGTTGGGTGAATGAAATATTAAAAAGTGATTTTCATGTGCACTTTATTTCCACCGTTGATCTAACAAATTGTGAGCCATTAGATCATATGAACACCCAAAAGTCACTTTGGGAATTTGAAAGGGCAAGAGGGGAAAGAGGCCATTAAATTTCTCTCATGAGTCCATTGAGAGAACTTTTTTTCACATTCATTGAGTGAAGCTGAGAGAGAGAAAATGGAAGGAGAGTAGCAAGAAGATCATTTCCAGCAAAATAGATGCATTATTTTCCATGCATATGTGGGCATAAAAATCGAGGTACCTACCGACATTAAATGCATCCAATAACCATCCGTACATTAAGGTTTACATAGCACATAAATCGATGAGAACAACATGGATTTCGAGGAGATAGTACAACAAAAAGGGCATCCATATGGTCGTACTTTTTCGTACAACATGCACAAAAATCGCAGTGTTGTACAATGCAAGTGGTTCTGTTGTCTGTACAACGTACAATTTTTTTTAGTATGCTGGCTTAGAAATCGAGGTGAACAATTGGCACAATTTCCAAGGTGTTTTTTGTCTTCTCTGAAGAATAAGTTTTCCCCCACCCTAGGGGTTTTCCCCGGGTCATTTTTGGACCAGAAAATACTTGTGTACTATCTTCATTTATTGTTGGTTTATTTTTGCATTTAATTTCCAGTCATAGAAGATTGTCTCTTGTGTTTCAAATTCAGAAATTTTGTTTCCAGAATTTAATTTATGCAATGTGATGAATTTATATCATGTGGGTTGGGCATTAAACTATGGGAGTGATAAGGTGTGATTGAAACCGGGTTGGGGACATCTAAATTCTTCATGGTATCAGAGCTTTGGTGACTGGGATAGTCTTAAAACAACTAGGAAGTGTGTTTTTAACACTCTGAAATTTTATAACAGCAGCGAATATTTGTGGGCAGATTTGAAGTGTGGTGGTTTGGGCTAGTTTTCTTTAACGGTATGGCTACAAGTTTGAGGTGGGAGGATAGGCTAGAAGGGGCAAGGAATTTCAGTCCATGGAAGGCGAGAATAATTTTTACTTTTCCAAGAAAATGAACCTTGGGACATTGTTGAAAGCACTGCCACGAAGCTTGTTCAAGTACCCGCAGATGCAGTGGCTTTGGCAGCCTTCAATAAAAAGGATGTTAAGGTGAAAATGATCATTCTTGATGCCATAAAAGACCATGTAGTTCCACATGTTAGAAGTAAAGGGTATGCATATCAGATGTGGGATGCTTTGACTTGCATGTATCAAAGCACCAATGAGAACATGAAGATGGTGTTGAGGGAAAAGTTGAAAAATATCTCGATGGTAAACGGTGAAGGGGTGACTTCCTACCTTACTCAAATCACACAAATGAGGGATGAGTTGGCAACAGTGGGGGAGGTAGTGGGAGAAATTGAGATTGTTCGGGCAGCCTTAAATGGTGTGTCAAAACCATGGGCTATGTTTGTTTAGACGATTGTGGGGCGTGAGAACATGCCTTCCTAGGACATGCTTTGGGATAATTCCGTACAAGAGGAGACCCCGAGAGGCTATCTACAGGGCAGCTCATCAAATGTTAGGGAGGAGGAGGAGAATGTGGCTCTTTTGGCCAAAGGGAAGAAGGGGAAGCCCAAGACTCAGAGGCCCATAGGTACAGGTACAAGTAAGCAGCAGGGAAAACCAAAGAAAAAGGGGGAGAAGAATCTTAGCAAGGTAAAGTGTGGGAATTGTCAGAATTTGGGACACTATGCAATGACGTGTCTCAAGAGGAAGAAGAGGAAGACACATAACATGGCAGCTTTAGCTAAGGTGGATGAGTTCTCTTCGATATTTGATCAGGACTTTGCCTTGATGGCAGAGCAGTCATGTGGCTCAGTATCTCCCACGTTGTGGTATATAAACAGTGGCGCTTCTCGCCACATGACAGGTATTCGGGATCAATTTGTTGATGTTAGGCAGTGGACACAAAATCAGGACATAGTTTTGGGAGACAATCGAGTTGTGAGTGTTGTTGAGGTTGGCATAGTGGCTTTTCAGAGGGAGTCTTTACCTCCTCTAAGATTGTTATAGGTATTGTATGTTCCCGGCCTTAGGAAAAATCTTATTTCAGTTTCTTGTATTGAGGACAGAGGATATATGGTGAGTTTTAGAGATGGGAAGGTACTTATTTATCTGAAGACTGGTAGTATTTCAAAGGAAAAGGTCATCGGAGTCCTATACGGGAGGATGTATAGGATGATATGGGAGGCAACAAGGGCATTTTTGTGCATGACCAACAACAAGGATTTATGTGAGCTTTGGCACAGGAGGATGGGGCATTTGCATCACGAGGCTCTAAGGATTGCTAGGGAGATCACTACAGGTATCCCAGAGTTTAGCATGAGCATGATGATGTTTGCAAGGGGTGTTCTTTAAGCAAGTACACCAAGGCTCCATTTCTAGGCCAAGATAACAAGACTACATGTATCCTTGACTTGGTACATTCGAATTTTAGTGGCAGGATGTCTTCTCCGTCACTGATTTTTCATGAGTACTATGTATTGTTCATTGAATAATACTCCAGGAAGACCTGGATTTATTTCTTAAAGCATAAGGATGAGGTCTTCGCACGGTTCCAAGAGTTTAAGGCTCTTGTTGAAATCGATAGTGTTGAAATAATGTAACTGTAAAGTGTATTCTTATTATTATTGATATATTATTCATAAGATCAATCCCCATTGTGGATTGATCATATATGTTATTGTAATAGGACCAAATCCATTTTTGCGGATTGGTCAAAAGACAATTGTAATAGGCAGAATAAGAAGTTAGCCCCAGCAGATATTAAAGAGGCCCAGAAATATAATAAAGGTGGGTTTACCCACCCAGTTTGAGAAGTCGGCCTTGCCGGTGAAGAGACACTTCACACGTTCCAGACTTGTATAAATAAAGAGGCCAACGCCTCACTTAGATATAAAACACACTTGCTCATTCTAAGAGACAAGTTATGGATTTCCAGTTGGAGAAAAGAGAGAGAGAGTGGCACATCTTTTGGAGAGGACTTTCTGTTTCAGCTAGAGTTATCTCTTGGCATTGTATTGGCAATCTATAATAAGGAAGTTTTGTTGGGTTTTCTTCCCCTAGAGGGTTTCCCAGGGTAAATGATGTGTCTCTTGTGATTGTGTATTTCTCAGTGATCTTGTCTTATATTGTTGTTATCTATTGAAATGCAAAGAACTATAATAATGGCATAAACATTAACATGGTATCAGAGCCAAGCTTAAGGAAGCATCTTTCGCAAGAGAAAAATGCCACTATTGATGTACATGCAAATTAGGGTTTTTCAATGGTGAAGATTTTCAGCCCTAAGACAATCTAGAAAAGTGTGCCCTCCCCTCGGGATCAATTTGGCATCATCAACGCACCTTTTCAGTGGTTGGACCTCCCAAAAAGTGAAACCCTAGTTTCACAGAAATACCAAAAAACCAGAAGTACCAGAAGTACCAGAGTACCAGAGGTACCAGAAAACCAAAAGCACCAGTCCAAAAATCCACAAATCAAGTTTGGAAAGGTAAAAGTTGGATTTTCTCATATCCAAGCACACTAGGCTACTCGCCTCAGCCAAGCGCATCTCCTGGTAAGTTCAAAAATTGATTTTGAGCATTTCCATTTTTCGGTCATTTTCCTAGCTCCAGGTAAAAGATGTCTGCAAGCACGAAGCTTGCTGACAAACTAGAAGGCATAGACAAATTACGTGCCTAGAAATATAGGATTGTCCTGATCCTTGCAGAGAATGACCTAGCAAGATTCATCAAAGCAAAAGTGTCAGAATCCGAAGATGCTGTAGAGAAAGCAAAGCATCAAAAGGACTCAATCAGGGCCCAAAGAATCATTGCAAACTCAATCAAAGACCACCTAATTCCTCATGTGTCATCCAAGAACACTCTGAAAGAGATGTTTGATTCTCTAAGAAAACTATACGAAGGAAAAAGCAGCAATCGGAAGATGAATCTAAGATCTCAACTGAAGAATACAAGGATGTAGAAAGGAGAAACGATCCAAGAATATTTCTCCAGAATCTCGAAGTTCAAATAACAGTTAAAAGCAATTGGAGACACCATAGACGAATACAAACTCATAATGACGGCCCTAAATGGTCTCACAAGACCTTGGGATGCATTCCTCCAAACGATATGTGTCATATCGGAGAAGTTGCAGTTTGATAGTCTATGGGAAGAATGCATCTAAGAAGAAACAAGGGTAGCTAACCGTGAAGCACTACTAGCAAGAGATGATGATCAAGCCCTAGCTACTCACACCAAAAGAGGAAGGAAGAAACCCTACTTCCAAAAGGAGACTCA
>JZKD02S1887108.1:69713-91149 GCA_000966675.3 Picea glauca | reverse complement strand
AGTTTGTTGGAGATGATGATCATTCAGATGAATGATGAACAGAGATTTTCCAGACGGAAAACAGTTCAGAGCTTTTACTCCTCTTATATCACTCTATGGTGAGAGTGACTTATCCGGCATCATATTACTCAGATGAAGTATGGTTTCGAGAGATGATGCAGCTGATAGTGATGGTGATACTCATGATCTAGTCATGATAGTCTAGATGACTATTTTGATGCTACCAGGTAAATGGTATGTTTTGTGCTCAAGTCCATTACCTATAAATACCTCTCTAGCTAGGAGGGAGTGTTAATATTATGGTAGTTGCGGGAGGTATTTACCTCTACATGTGAACCTGACGAGAATAGAAGACTCCGGGAAGCAAGAGAAACCCTAATGAATTGACTAATAACCCTAGAAGCCTTGTCGGATCAAGAATATAATTTATCTTAGGCTATTAGTCTCCAAGAGAAGAAGTCGGCCAGAATTAATAATAATATACTGAACAGACATATACCCAGAAGGAGAAGTCGGCCCCAATAAACTGGCAGGATTACTATAAATACAGGGCGCCAGTCTTTCATTTGACACATCACAGGACTGCAGTTTTCCCAGTTGGTGCGCACTGCAGTTGCAGCTAGTGCACAGGTTTGGAGGAGGGTTGCAGGTGCAACTGCAGTAGCAGCAAGTTTCAGTATTTGGCTTGGATATCTCTTGGCTAGGGTTTGGACTATCTGATCAGCCTTTTGTGTTGCGTTATCCTTGGGGAGAGATGCGTTGCTCTTTGTTTGGCTATCTAGCCTAGGGTTTGCTTCCGAAGGAATTCTCAGGTCAAGGTTAAGGTGCTCGGAGGGAGGCTTCGGCCTGTGGTTGGGAGACGAGGATATCGCGTGGTAAAACGAGCACACCATCTTATATATTCTAACATATATGTCATGAACCCCATGCCCATTGAGTATTGATCCTTAACCACCTCATACAATTTACATGGCTTAGAAATGGATCACTTGGGAAACACTCCTTGACCTAGGAAAGGTCTACCCAATATGACACTTTGTCAACCCTCCCATATCCAAGCTTGGCAAGTCGAATAATGTCTTTGAGCACGCACTTGTTTGATATGGTAATCTTTGATGTGCATGCTTAGGTGCCTCATTTATTGGTTTGATTTACTCATCATGATATTTTGTCTTGAGATCCTTGGAGGGCGTGCTTATTTTTCTTTGCAGGACCTAGTTTGTGGACAGTTTTGGAGGAACAATCCTAGCTTGGGCTTCCATGGGGCTTGAAACCCACATGTTGGATGCTAAAGGCCGACATGTTGGATGAGAGAGATGAACCTTCGAAGGCCTAGAAGATGACTTGAGAGACGTAACCTAGCCCCTACATGCCAAGCGTTTTTCCTAGCAGAGGCAAAACGTCATCTTTAGAAGCATGACATCACCTAGGGGGCTAGGGTTTGGTGGTGAGGTTACCACTCATTGACACATGGACGTTTTGAGGAGAATGAGGCCTTGCCCATGAAGAAATGAGTTGGATGATTGACATTTGGATTTGGGATTGCCCAGATTCAAATTCTGAGAGCGCAGTATTGATCCTTGAGGCATCCAGAGGCTTTTGGACCTTTTTCTGGATGATGACACCTAGATTTCTATTTTTATCGTGTTGAGCATCAGGGCCTTCATGACAATTTTGATGGCATATTCGGATCCCTTGCGGAAATACGAGATTAATGAGTATAAAGTCAAGGGTATCTAGAAGACTTTTATTTTTGGCAGTATGTATGTGGACAATGTTTCTAAAAATCAAACCAAGAATCTATTTTTAGAGAACCCTATTTTTAGAGGTTCTATTTTTAGCTATTCTATTTTTAGCTTCCTCGATATTTAGCAGGTCCAGTCATCGTCCATACAGTGCCAAATGGTAGCCTCTGAGGTCGACATGTGGCAGTAATGTGGCATCCACCTAGGCTAGGGCACATATTCCTAAAATTGGAGCATATGATAATTAATTTATGATGGAAGGAGAGGTCGCATGAGTTTCCTAAAATTATCTCCCCCATGCACTCATGCACCCACTCTAAAATTACAGTGTTATTTCCTCCTCCCATGCATGCCATGCGCCTCACTTTACCCTCTTCTCACTCATTTAGCTCGCCATTCACTCACTCATGTACATTCAAAACTCACACTCACTCTCATTCATCTCACTTAGACTCTATTCTTACCCCCTTCACACGTCCCTCCTCCTTGAGATATGCGCCCCCTCTAGATATATATTTGAGGCTTGCCTTGGGTTATTTTGTTGGTTCTTACAATAACAACATAATGTCTCTCTCATTCTTCTCTCTCTCTCTCTAGTCTAATGGCTCCTCTTTGAGCAAAGTAGTCATTGTGTCAGTTGCAGGCTTGTCAAGTGTGGTGCAATCAACTCTCTTGGAAGCTTTATCAATAAAGAAGTGTGGGTTTGTCATTCAAACCTCTTTTTTTGGCAATATTATGGTAAATTTGTAATCTGATATGTCATTTTCTGAACAGTTTATCATGGTTGATTTCGATCGTTTTGAATAGTTTTCATCTTCTTTCCAGTCTATCTTCATTGTGCTAACTTTGCATGTTCCCTCCAATCGTATAAGATTGACTTTCTCACTATTTTGTGTTAAGGTTTAAGCTATTATTAGAGTTCTTTTCATTTCACTAGATAACAATAGCATAAATAGGATCACTGAGAAATACACAATCACAAGAGACACATCATTTATCCTAGGAAACCCTCATGGGGGAGAAAACCCAGCAAAACTTCCTTAATATAGATAGCCAATACACAATGCCAAGAGATAACTCAAACAAATACAGAAAGTCCTCTCCCATGAATGTGCCTCTCTCTCTCTCCTTCCTTCTCCAGCTGCAGCTTTGAACTTGCTTCTTGATGAACAAGTGAGTGTGTGTACAAATGAGGCGCTAGCCTCTTTATTTATACAATTCTGGCACATGTGGACAGAGGTGTCTTTTCACTGGCAGGGCTGACTTCTTCTTTTGGGTGGTTATAGCCACTTTAATATATTCTGGCTAGGCCGACTTCTCATTCTGGGTGGTTGTAACCACCTTTAATAATTCTGGGGCCGACTTCTTATTCTACCTATTACAATTAGGGTTTGACCAATCTGCAAAAGGGGATTTGGTCATTTACAATACCCGACATGATCAATCCGCAAAAGGGGATTGATCTAATGAATAATAATACATCAATAATAATTAGAATACTCTTTGCAGTTACAATATTTCAACACTCCCCCTTAACAAAAAGGGTATTCTACAACAACATCAAACGAGAGAGAGGGCAACATCATCAACAACATCTTGGAACACTGACTGGCATATCTATAAATCATCGGAAGTTTTTCTCATCATCAACACAACACAGAGGTTGAAGCATCATCAACACCAACACTAGGCTGAGAGTCTTCAGCACGAGGCTAGCATCACAGCACGAAGCTGGCAACACATCATCACAGCACGAGGTTGGCATGTCATCAGCGCGAGGCTGGCATCACATCGATTAAGTTGGCACATCATCACATCAATTAAGTTGGCACACTACACAACAATTAAGCTGGAATCACAACATAGCAATTAAGCTGGCATCAACAATTAAGCTAGAATCTCAACACAGCAATTAAGCTAGCATCAACAATTAAGATGGAATCTCAACACACCAATTAAGCTGGCATCAGCAATTAAGCTGGAATCTCAACACAGTAATTAAGCTGTCATCAGCAATTAAGCTGGAATCTCAACACAGTAGTTAAGCTAGCATCAGCAATTAAGTTGGAATCTCAACACATCAGTTAAGCTGGCATCAGCAATTAAGCTGAAATCTCAACACATCAGTTAAGTTGGCATCAACAATTAAGCTGAAATCTCAACACAACAGTTAAGCTGGCATCAGCAATTACGCTGAAATCTCAACACAACAATTAAGCTAGAAGCACAGCACTGAGCTGGCATCTCGACACAGCAATTAAGCTGGAAGCACAACACTAGGCTAGTATCTCGACACAACAATTAAGTTGGAGGCACAACACTAGGTTGGCATATCACAACACTACTCCCCCTATCGAGGGAGGTCCTTTCGAACTATATCGAGCTTATCTCGAAAGTGCTCAAACTTTACACGAGATAGAGGCTTGGTCAACACATCGACAACTTGTTCATCCGTGCTAACATATTGGAGCTTTATGGCTCCTCTCTGCACCATGTCACGGATGTAATGGTATCGGATCTCTATGTGTTTCGACTTGTCATGAAATACATGATCCTCTGTCATCTTTATGCAGCTCTGGTTATCACATAGGATCATGGTTGCTTCCATCTCTAGGTCGAATAGACCAGTCAACAACTTATGAGGCCATATAGCTTCACAGTTGGCAGAACACGCAGCAATGTACTATGCTTCCGCTGTACTGAGAGCAACACTTGATTGCTTCCTACTCTACCATGAGATCATGATTGATCCCAAACTAAAACAGCATCCTAAAGTGCTCTTCCTGTCAGAGACACTTCCAGCACAATCTGAATCAGTGTACCCACTCAGTGTGAAATCATGATCTCCATCATAACTGAGACCACAATCTAATGTACCCTTAAGGTACCTCATCACATGTTTTGCAGCAACTAGGTGAACATGTCTAGGTTCTACCAGAACCTGACTCAAGGTGTTCACGGAAAAACAGATATCTGGTCTGGTGTTTGTCAGATACATCAGCGATCCAATGATCTATCTATACAGTGTGGCATCAATCAATTATGACGAAGTGTCAACCAGTAGCTTCTGCTTCGTTTCCATGGGTGTATTCATGGACTTGCACTCCAACATGTCGAATCTCTTCAGGATTTCGACTGCATACTTCCCTTGGTTAAGGAAGATTCTCTCTGGAATCTGCCATACCTCAAGACCTAAGAAATAATGCATTAGGCCAAGGTCTTTCATCTCAATTCTGCAGTGAGCTTCTTCTTACATTCGGTGATGAGCTTTTCTTCTCTAGTTGAGAATAAGTCATCCACATATAGCAGCAATATCACTGGCTCATCATTCATAACCTTGAAGTAGAGGTTAGAATCAGCTTTACTCTTGGTAAAGCCCAAGCTCGTCAGGAAACTGTCAATTCTGCCATATCAAGCTCTAGGAGCTTGCTTCAACATGTACAGATCCTTCTTCAACTAGCAGACATGAGTCTTTATGTCTTCAATCTTCAAATCAATTTTTCTCATTACATTGTACCAATCTGGTACACTTGCTCAACTGCAACTCAATCTACACAATCAGGTGCTAGCTCTATGTGCTTTCTGCAAGGCACTATCTGTCTCACTGTCTGGGAGTATGTCCTCTACTCTCTCTGCAGTTGTTCCTTCTGGAATCTGGGACTCTACACCTGCAACTGCTCTGAGGCTGAGAATGACTGCTTCATTCTCACTATGGATACTAAAATCTGAGAGTAACTCCTCTTATTTTATCACGGCAACAGTTTCATCTGAAACTGAGAGTGGCTCAATAACTGATACTGAGGATAGCTCTTCTTCTTTCATGGAGGTAACTCTATCTTTCATTGTAGTCCTGTCTCCATGACCCAACTAATGTACTGCACCAACTGCCACTCAATTTTAAATATGGGGATTGCTCCCCCTGCATCTCATACTATATATGAATCATGGTTGTTTTGGTTGTCTTCATAAATACTGGAACTATTTCTTCAATAAGTGTATCATCATAATCTTCTCCCCTTTGCTGGGAGAATCCTTTAGACATAGATCAGGCTTTGTACATCTGCAACACGTTTGATCTGTATAAATCAATATTGGAAGTCAATACCGACTTCTCTTCTCACGGAAGAATCCATATCCTAGTCTTTCTGACTGGCTTCCTTATTTGTCATTTAAACAAGGGAATCTTCCCAAGAGATTTCATATCTCCTAGAAGTTTCTCAAGTTACGACCTAGTCTTCTCACGCCATCTGTCTTCCAGTTCTGGAAGTTGTCTCTTCATTTGATCCTTTCTGAGATTAGGCTTACTCTCGATTTCTTCCGAGTCTATAAGGACTTCATCATCTCTTACAGGGTATACTTGGTGTTGAATACCAAGTCTAGATGTGAAAGACAAAGTTAGGCTTCAAACGAGTTCTGGTTCCCATTCTAATCTTTGGTCCTCTTTGGAGCCTTCTGCTCCTTTCAATCAATCTTCATATGAGATACTCTGAATCTCAAGAGATAGCTTCTTTTTCATCTTCTTTGGCACATGAGTGTATATGGTCATGTACATAGTCTGCTTCATGTCTCGTTTAATACGTTGCCTTCTGCAACCTTCACTATAGCTTCCTCAGGGTTATCACCTGTGACCTGGAACAAGGTCAACAAAACAGCAAGCAAGAATAACATCCTTTTGATAATAGTAGATAAAGCAATAGCACGAACAATCATCACAGTAGCTCCTTTAGAGCTATCACTTGTAACTTGTCTGAAGCAAGGATTAAAGGCAAGGAATACAATACGAAATGAGGTCAACACTCTTATAGTGTTGTGATCAAACATTCCTCCATGGCAAACTGGAACTAACACATGAGGTTTCTCCTAGAGGAGATGTTAGTTGTATCAGGCAAATGATTACATTAAGCTTTTACCTCTATATGTTCACATGCTACCAAGTATAATACTTTTCAAAGACTGCTATCTTAACTATAGTGGTTACTTGTAAAGGGGTAGTCATCAACTTGTCATGTGTAACTTTGAATCTTATCAACTTGATTAATCAAACCTGGAACCTGGAGCCTTGTCCTCAAGAATGAGTGTGCTTGTTTTTCTTCCAAGTCTCCTTCACTCAAGATGACGAGTGCTTTCTTCAACCTGTCTTTTGTACTAAGACAATATGCTATCTTGACAGAAGGTTGGGTTAGAGGATAAACTCTATGATCTCAACTTTTAATCCATCTAATACCTTAACTCAGATTTTGATCAAAGGTTAGAATGATGGTCATAGGCTACAACATGCAACATTGATCAAAATAATGTCATAACAAATAGATGCATATCAAAATAATCACACCTGGGTTGCATTATTCCTCTAAATGTGTTGGATCTCTGGCAAGAGATCCCTTCTCTTGCAAATACCCTTTAAAGTTTAATCATTTAAACATATGTGAATACATACCTCTGATAGCATTTGCAGGTAGTGGCACCATTTGGCAGCAACGGTAATCATTACCAACTCTTAAAAACTTCAAGGGTAACTGCAACTAGTACTACAGTTGATGCTTCAACTAGTACTGCACTGCAATTGATACTGCAACTGGTTTTGAGACTGCAACTGCAACTTAGGGTTTTATGAGGAAACCCTAATTTTTCAAACTTCAAATTTTGAAATTTTGATCCAGGGGATAGATGCATTGAGCTAAGGCGAGTAAGCTGGTGCAGTCAGATTTCTGAAAATCCAACTTTTACCCCCTCAAACTTGACCAGCAGATTTCTGGATTGGTGCTTCTGGTTTTCTGGTACTTCTGGCTTTCTGGTACTTCTTATTTTCTGGTTTTTTGGTACCGGTGAAAACTAGGGTTTTACTTTCCGAGAGATCTATCCACTGAAAAGTTGCGCTGAGAATGCCAAAGTGATCCTTGAGGAAGGGCGCACTTTTCTAGATGGTTTTGGGGCTGAAATACTTCTTCAATAAAAAGCCCTAATTTGCATGTACAACAATAGTGACATTTTTCACTTTCTCTTGTGAAAGATGCTCTCTTCAGCTTAGCTCCGATACCATGTTAAGGTTTAAGCTATTATTAGAGTTATTTTCATTTCACTAGATAACAATAGCATAAATAGGATCATTGAGAAATACACAATCACAAGAGACACATCATTTATCCTAGGAAACCCTCATGGGTGAGAAAACCCAGCAAAACTTCCTTAATATAGATAGCCAATACAATGCCAAGAGATAACTCAAACAAATACAGAAAGTCCTCTCCCAAGATTGTGCCTCTCTCTCTCTCCTTCCTTCTCTAGTTGCAGCTCTGAACCTGCTTCTTGATGAACAAGTGAGTGTGTGTACAAATGAGGCGCTAGCCTCTTTATTTATACAATTATGGCACGTGTGGACAGAGGTGTCTTTTCACTGGCAGGGCCGACTTCTTCTTCTGGGTGGTTATAACCACTTTAATATTCTGGTTGGGCCAACTTCTCATTCTGGGTGGTTATAACCACCTTTAATAATTCTGGGGCCGACTTCTTATTCTACCTATTACAATTAGGGTTTGACCAATCCGCAAAAGGGGATTTGGCCATTTACAATACCCAACATGATCAATCCGCAAAAGGGGATTGATCTAATGAATAATACATCAATAATAATTAGAATACTCTTTGCAGTTACAATATTTCAACATTTTGGTCCGCTTTTACACGTTGTCCAAGTCAAAATAGCTCACTGATTTTTCATTTTGAATGCAGAAATCAGACCTTAGATCAGCCAGCAAGGCGCTTCGTTGTGCCTAGGGACTCCCCCCAAAGGCTAGTGAGCACTAGCCCAAACGGAGAGGGGTTTGGTCAGTGACAATTGGGGCCCTACTCCTTTAATTAGGCAAGTTTTTACCACTTTCATAACAAGTTTATCAGCTCAAATTGGAGGGTAGAAATTTGTGCTAACAAATTGGCGCCATTAACGAGGAACACCAACCTTGGTAAACGACATCGGTGAGTTTTTTCTTTAATTTATTTATTTTTTCTAACTCACCTGGTGACTACACAGTATCCAGGGACGACTCCACAAGGGACTTACAAAAGAAGATCTTTTTGTTTCGATTCCCTCACAAGGTCAAGTTTCGAGCTTCAACAAACTTTAATATCTTTTTATGGAACAAGACTTTTCTTTTGCCAAGAACTCTTCTCAAATTGGGTAAGCATATCGAGTTCTTAGGTAAGTTCTTTTTCGATGAGCACTATGGTGAATGTATCTTCGGCATCTTCATCTTTATTTTATTTTCATCTTGGGCTAGTGGTTGTGCTTTCTTTTATCTGAGACTACCAATATGGATGCAGTTGTGAGGCCAATAGTAACGTGGAGATTTTCTTCCTTTGACCCACTAAGTTTTGTTGCATTCCCAGATTATCCTCGTGACTTGCCTGAACATAAATGGCTTAAACGCATACCTTTGTTTGCAGGGAGGTTGGGAGAAACAGTTAAGGATCACTTCGATAAATTTTTACAAGTAGTGTGGGAATTTAATGTGGAACATGAGGATGTGGTGATGATGATGTTTGTGTTGACCCTCGAGTGGGAAGCACGAGCATGGTACAAGTCCCTTTCGGATGCTTCCATTAATGGATGGGATTCCTTCCAGGAGAAATTCACTGAAAGATGGGCAAACACACAGGACATTTTCTTCTTATGCACAGTTTTTTCAATTATTAAAAAGCATGAGTGAAACTGTTGGTCAATTTAACACTCGTTTTTTCAAATTTTACAATCGAATTCCTTATAGAGTAAGGCCTAATGAATAGGTTGCTTTGATTTATTATCTTGAGGCATTTGATGATATTTTTGGTGTTTTTCCAAGGAATGAAGACCCGAAAATTTGGAGGAAGCGCAAGTTGCCGCTATCAAGTTAGAAAGAAATCATCTTGCAACATGTGAACTCCCTCTGATCCATGTCCCAGACCAACCGGTGAAGGTAACTCCACTCGATGATCTTCAACCATTGGTTTTTACAAAAGTGCAAGAAGTTTGTGTTATTGAAGATGAAGCACAACTTGCACCGTGTCAAGTTCCCAAAGATGAACAAGAGGGTGATAGCCCAATTTTAGATGATCCAGAGCCAAGAGCTACACCAATTGACTCACAGGTGGAGTTCCAAGAAGATGAAAGTGAAGATGTGATTACTCTAGAGTATTCATGGGTTCCTCCCAGTAGTGAAGATGAGAAATTTCAAGAGGATAAAAAAGAGGAGGAACCACATGTCAACCAAGTGGAGATCAATTAACAGGGGATTTCATCTGTGCCCATCTTAGAAGAGGCTTCATCCTTGCCTGGCACAGCAGTGGTTCAAGAACAGCTTGATCCAATACCATTACAACATGAGCAACCACTTTTGGCTCAACCAGAGGATGATGTCCCTTACACTTTGCATACTATTCTGCATCCCGAGGTTGTTCTTCAGAATCCTGAGATTGATCAGAGCTTGGATATCAGAGTTCACCATGACCCTGTTGAGCTCAGAATGATGGAGGTATTTCAACAGGTAGATGCCAAGAGTTCTGGCTCTCGTGCATTCATGCTTGTTACTGTTGGAATACCATGTTCTAAGTCCCAACCAGCCTTCAGTCAACTGGCACCCTTTAGTGATGGCTTCACCAACAAGTACTTCAAGGTGACTTTGGGTCATACGAGATTTCATGGTTGGTCCCCTTGGAAGGTTGACCGTGCTAACCTTTCTCGTCGAACTGATCATTTGGTTGCATGGCTACTGTAATGTCCCCATTTTGGAACATCCTTACATTACAGAGTGTTATGATGACCAGAGTAGCCAGATGGAGGTTATAGAGAGTACAGTGACTATTAAGGGATATTTTGGGGTCTGACTTGCATAGCTCATCTCATTTCATCATTATGATCCATTCTGCATAGGTGGGCTTTGGTTCCGTTGCATTCCGACGATTTCCATGATTTTGAGTTATTTTGGGCTATAGGTTAATTAAATCCACTAAGGAGGTCATATTGGGCATAATACTTGGAAGAACCTCTTAATGTGATAATCCATTCCGCACAGTTGGGCTTTGGTTCTGCTGCATTCCGAGGATTTCCATGATTTTGAGTTATTTTGGGCTATAGGTTAATTAAATCCACTAAGGAGGTCTTATTGGGCATAATACTTGGAGGAACCTCTTAATGTGATAGCTCATTGGAATCAGGAAGAGCAACACTACAGGATAGGATGATGAGAAGTGACTTTCAGTGGCCGGGGAAGCCACAAGGAGAGAGAAGGTGCTTTTCAGAGGTAAAAAGGTTAATTAATTAATTAAAGTGATTTAATTAATTAATTAATAATTAAGAAAGCAAAAGTCACTTTGGAGGGACAAGGTGAGCAGGAAGGATAAAAGAGAGACAAGGGCCTCTATTCTCTCATTCATGTTGATTATCAGTTTTGATATCTAGCTTCTAGCTAGTGAGCCCATGCCTTGGGGGTTTTGAGGGTTTTGACTTAACAAACCCTAGGGGACAATTCAGTGGTGAAAGATTCCACCTATCTTGTTCCAAGCTTGGTCTCGAGGATGCAATACTCCACCCACACCATTCTACTTCAGATCTACTCAGTTGCAGGAGAGTTCTACACCAGCCACAGGTACAAGAGGAGAGAGGGCACACCATTGGGGGTTTTCAGCAAGGGGGGCGCACCATTCATTGAGGGAAGTTCGTTCCAAGAGATTGGAAGGGCTTCTAGAGATTCTAGCACCGAGGTTTTCATTGCAGGGTCTTGGCCATTAGATCTAATTCATTCCGGAGGAGTTTTATGTGCCATTTGATTTACTAGATGCATTGGACGAATTGGAGGAGAGGAGCACACTTCAGAAAGTGATTTCAGTCATTTGATAGCTCATATCTTCACTATTTCTCTTGGGACTTCACCAGTGAGGTAACCAGGCCCCAATCTATCATTTCAGTGGTTCTGTGGAGCAGTGGGAGGCCTCTAGGAGAGGTGCTGAATTATCTAGGGTTTCAATCATCCAAGACGACGCATCATTCTTTGGAGGGAGGCTAGATCCAAGGGTCTGACAGAGGTCTTGGAGATTTGAGCACTTGGGTTTTCCTTGCAATAACCTGATCTATCGTTCTACTCAGTTTGGGGTCATTTGGAGACTCCCTTCAGCGAAGGCGAATTATCTAGGGTTTTAGTCATCTAGTGGGGCGCAAGTCCAATAGAGGGTTATTCATTTGGTGGATCATCTCTTCATCGATCCACCTGAGATTATACCAAGTATCTTGTATTGGGCCGATCTACAATTTGGCATCTTCATTGGAGCATTTGGAGGACACTAGCTACAGGGCCGAATTTTGAGGGTACTCTGCAGAGCGTGACCCATCCAGTTGGGGGTTTGGCACTCCATACGACACAAATCTCTTTTTGTATTGGTCTTCATGGTGTATTCAGCCTTTGGAGGCTTGTAGTTTCTTATTGGAGCATTTTGTAGCAACTCTTAGTATGTTTATTGGATCCATCTGTTGATCATTCCAGATCGGCTTCACTCTTGTATCAAGTTCTTGCTCATTATATTAATAAAGGTCAGAACTTTGCTATTGGTTCCATATTTGGTGTATCTTGTATTTCCATTGATTATATCTTCAGATCTATGTGTGATAACTGAATATAAACCCTAAGGCCGAATTAAAGAAGTCAACCTGCAAGTAAACACCCAAACATAAGTAAATCAGCAAAGTGTTTGACGAAATGCCACAAGTAGAAACAATTAAAAATTCATGCAAAACGTGATGTTCCTGGCATCCTGTCTTGGGAACATTACAGTGGTATCAGAGCTTAGATACCTGCCAGCCTGAGGGTCTCCCATAGGGAGAGATGGATAAACAGGAATTGCGCTCAGCCCTACGAGAGTTGATAGCCAACATACATCATGTTGTCGTTCTTATACACACTTGCAAATGTGAGTTAAGTCCTGCTCACTTAGTGTATCCTTGGAGGCACAATGCCTAGGTTCAAATCTCACGCTGTCACTTTGACTTGAATCTCTTCTGTCTAGGCTTACTCCTACGGAAGCCAAGGGGGGTAAGATCCTAGTTTCTAGATGAGATTTAGAGTTTAAGTTCTAGGAGTTGGTTTCAATTAGTTAAAAATCTAGCCTATGATGCAAAGGCAGCAATGCAAGTGCAACAATTAGAATGTCAAGCAAGTCTTTTCCTAGGACAACTAAGACTAGTGCCTAAGATTGGGCAAGGGGTCAACTAAGTTTAAGGGAGGTTGATTACACAAGATTTACAAAGATTACAAATACTAGATACAATGATTACAATAAAGAATATCTAAAGATTACAACAAAGTAATGCTAAACAAAGATACAAAGGATACAAGATATAGAAATACAATGATAAGGCATCAACTAACAATTACTCGTATGTGCAGGAATTAAAGATATTCAAGAAGATGTATTCATCAACACACAAGGCCTAGCATGCTCACAACAAAGGGTCTCCTCAAAGGATGCACTTACTCTATTGGACTGCTCTCAATGGCACATAACAATCACTCAAGACCCAACAAGATAGTGCCTCCAAGTGGATGCGCAACTTCTCAAGGGATCACACCAAAATAGGGATGCGCAACTTCTCGAGGGATCACACCAAAATAGGAACGACAATTTAAATGAGAAATGCTTGAAAGGGAAAGTGTTCCAAAACCACAGATATAACCACTTAGATAACTAATCCACAACTCATAAAGATAACTTGCATGTAAATGTAACAGTGAGAAAGTGCTTGCAAGTGTAAATGTAGATTGCCCAAAGTTGTAGATTAAGGATTGATGAAAGACTTATTAAATGGGACCTCAATCCTAGCTAAGTGTCAACCCAGTACTCCCCCCGCTTTTACCAAGTAACTGTTGGGTTCTCCAGAAGTATGGCAACGAGGCCTACCCTTCAGCCCAAGGAAAAGAGTACTCCCGAAAAAGGACACTCCGCGCCACAAGACAGTCCCCGGCCTATCAGCTTTTCGTTGCTTCCTCTAGTTCTCGTTTTAAATGGCAAAGATGGGTCAGTAAAGGTGTCCTATTAAGTCTAGTTGGTTATTAAACCCATGGACGAAGTGTTTTTAAGTGTTTGAGTGTATTACTGTGAGTTTCACTTGCCCGAAAAGTACCAAGAGGGCCCAAACCCGAAAAGTTAAAACAGTGGAAAATGAAGTTCTTAGATCCTATGATTATTGCATGTAAATCACTTAACAAACTTAAAAAGAATGCGGAAACGAAAATGATTACTTCACACCATTAAGATACCCATGTTTTCTTGCGACTGTGAAAGATAAATGCTTAAAGAACAAGTGCATGCAAGTAAAGAAAGATAAAAGCAAAAGATTAAATCTTATGCCTCCATGTGCCTCCACAGGCTTAAACTAGCATGTGTTGTGTGAGATCTACTCTAGATAATTCTAACCATAAGCATATTAGACATCCAAAAATAAGCTAGGGGGTTAGAAAATAAAAAGGAAATGAAAATGAAAACAGAAACTGAAAAAAAGAAGGCAAGCCACTTGGGGACCCCCTTTGGGCTTGCTTACAATGCTTAGAAGGATAGAGAGAAGAAGGGGTTTTGTTACCACATCAAAGGGGACCCTTTGGAAGTGTGTTGTGACTGAAAACAGGCAGCATGTACCATTGACCTAACGAGAACCTGCAAAAACCAACAAGCTATTGCTTGCTGGAAATGCTGCAACACACCCACAAGCGTTAAGAAAACTTTTGTTTTGCAACAGAAATTTTCTGCATTATAAAAACCAGAAAAATAATGTATTTAAATGACCTATCTAAGAGAGTTGGCAACCAAAATCTGAATGAGATGATAACAAAATAAGAAGAGGAAAAGCTTATGAAGTTTTAAGTGAGCAATGAAGGTTGATTCTTGCTCGAATCTATCACAACAACGCTCTCGAGACAACCTGCAAACTTTGAACAAAACGTGAGATAAAAAGTAGATAATGTATTGCATGCACTAACAACACAACAAAGTTTATATTATTAGCAAATACAAAGCATATAGGCCAACAACTACACTATTGCTAAGCCTAGCTAAGCAAACAAAATTTACCCGACAATCTACTCAATACTTCACAATAATATTCAAAAGGAACAAGATCACCTCATAATAGAATGGAACACCAAGACAAAATCTCGTACTCCACGATTCCTCCAAAGTTTTTCTTTATTACCAATGGAAGAGGTTGTAGCAACAAAATTGCTCCAAGCTCTTCAAGAACAAATGGAATGGAAGCAAGATGAACAATGAGAGAGAGAGAGAGATGGTAAGAAAATGGTAGCATAACAATACTCAAGATAATGGTGAGAAATGAGTGAGGGAGAGGTCTTATTTATAGCTTGAGAGGCAAAGAGACCCCTCTTGGATCTTCGCCAAGTGTCAAAATCCAAGCCACAAATGAATCTCAAGAAGGGAGGGCGCATGCCTTTTAGGTTTTGATGGGAATAGAAAGATGGAGTGTGGTGGAGTGAGTGGCACACACTCCAAGGATGATATGGTAGGCTAGGAGGGGCGCATAGGCCAAGAGAAGGACCCACGACTTGTTTTAAAGCAAGTTTCCAATTTTTGCAAGAGAGGGGGCGCAAATCCCCATGAGGGCATGAGATTTCTTGGGTGGATGTGTGTTTGAGTATGTGGGACACATTCCATGGTGATGTGGGAGGCTAGGAAGGGCGCACCTCATGAGGGAGGGGCCCACGACTTGATTTAAATCAAGTTACTAACTTTCACATGGAAGGGGGGCGCAAATCCCTTACAAGGGCGTGAGGGTTTAATTGGGAAGTGAGTCAAGGGGGTGTGTAAAGGTTGGGAAAGGGGTTGGGTAGGTTAGGATAAGTCTCTCTCATCATTATCCACCTTCACTTTACTCCATTTACTCAATTATTACAAAATTGACATTTTTCCTATGTCACGGTCTAACAATTAAAACTGGCTTTTTTTTTTTCTGACTAAGACTCCTTATAGACAAACACCTAGCAAAAGTTGTCCGACTGAGCTGAAACTTGGTCCAAGGGTGTAGGGGGTCTCATTCCATTTCTTTTGAGCACAAATACCCCTATCAAAAACCCAAGGACCTAGTTTTTACAATATTTATCAAAAATTAATTAATTAATTAAATTTCCAACCTTAGGAAAAATTAATTAATTAAAAAAAACCTATCTAGACTCGACGGAATTCCGCGAAACTTTTTGAGTTGTCTCACATGGTCATTTAAATCATTCCTAAACACTAGCTACCAGAGGATGACTTCATTAGAACACCTTTCACCACTTTGGAGGATTTATTTAGTGGGAGTGAAAAACTCAAGGGAAATTAATAAGGCTGATTAGGCCAAATTAATAACCTAAAGATAAAAAACACTCGGTGAAAGGAACTCTCCTAATGAAGAAATCCTAAGGTGACTGACCTAACTATGATCCATGCAGACCTATTACATTATTACCCCACGCAGGGGAGCGTGAATTCCATTTACAAAAATATGTGCTGGAGGCAAAAATTGCCTTGTAGAACCAAATAGTCTCTGACTGGGTAGCATCTGATGATGCATATCTTCATGGTACATGGGGTTGACCCCGTAGTTGAATAGGTGGTCAACACAACAGAATGGAGAACGGATTAGACAAATGGGAGAGAAATGGAAGGAAGAACAGAGCATTCCTACACCCATTAGGAGCAGGCAACGTTGCTACAGTTGCAAAGTGCCTTGGGAACTAGATCATAGATGTAGGGGTAGAGGTAAGAAGCACATCATTGAGGTGCTCTATGAAAGTGATGATGAGGTGTGTGAGGATGGATCGATAGATGCTTATCTGGAACAGTCTGATGATGCTAGTGACTCTTGCACAGAGGTTAGCACGCTTGAGGAGGATAGTGATCCTTGCACATAGGAGGAACAGTGGGATGGACAGGAGGATAGCACCTGTGTTTCAGCAGTCATATCACATATTGTTGATGAACTTACACCTCAGCAAAGTGGTGACACTAGCGAGGATTCACACGTGTTAGCACCTAGAGATGACGAGCTCCCTATGATGATCATGACACATCTGTCATCTTTCCAGACACCCATGATAACCACAACACATGAGGATAGCAACGGCATGTCAGATATGATAGAGGAGTCGTACATGAGGGATACACACCAGAGACATATGGATCCACAGATCCAGGAGGAGATATATGTCGTGCAGACAGTTGACCTTACACTCACATATCAGCATGAGGAGATTGAGTCACCTCTTTTGGGGACTCCATTAGTTGAGCAGGTTGCGGAGACTTACAGCTTGATGGGACACTTACTTCCAGGATCATCTTACAGTGATGAAAACGCACCCTTTATTGATCAGGATGATCCTCGCACATGTATGGACACATCTATATAGGATATAGGCGCAGATGATAGTAGCAGGGTGAGTGCACAGGAGGATACAACTGCTCATACAGGATACAGTGTGGTTCAGAGAGAGACAGCATTTGGTGATGGTGTGCAATAGCATACAGGAGGACCCAGTAACACAGTGGACAGTAGGCAGTTCAGTGCCTTATCTTTTGGAGAGAGTGTTGTTGGGGATTCCAGGGTTGACACTAGCAGTGAGGGGCATGAAGTAGCACCTCCGCATGACTATGATCAGGAGTCACACTATTTGGCAGGACAATTGAGAGTCAGTGAGGACATGATCATGGCAGCCACTAGGTGCATTGATGACACACATGCATTGGTGGCAAATTACTGCTGGAGGGCATCAGTGGCACATGGTAGTTCCAATGGGGGATTTTCCATGGATGACTTTCATACTCTCAAGAAGAGAATGTCTGTGATGAGGATCAACTACCAACAGTTGTTGACAGACAGGGACTACCTATTGGGGATCGAAGAGATGTATCACGGGGCTCTGAGGGAGCTGGAGTTGGAGGTGGACAGACTCACTCATGAGTTGGAGAGCACCCGAGGATTCTTGAGAGGCACACAGATATCCCTTCAAGAGTCAAAGTCCAGATCAGAGGAGCTTCTTGAGGAGATTTGCCAAAGATCCACTGCATCTATCTTAGTGGAGAGTCAGATATATTCGTCGGTCACATGGCTAGAGGATGTTGGTGGTCTAGCAGAGGAGCATGAGGAGTACCCAGGATCACTGATGAGTATGGGGAGTTATGACCTGGAGGCGCAGGAGCTACCCTCTACGAGGATCTTTGAGACAGTCGAGCACTCACATATGCATGGGGACTCCAGAGCCAGGGACAGTTTTGAGGACACTTCCATTTGTGTTTCGAGAGCAGTTGACCTTCATGTAAAGGTTGATCCAGTAGTACACCCAGGATCTACGATGCATCATGAGTATACGGGAGATGACATGAGTATGTCGGAGCATAGGGTGGTGAGTGATAGCTCACAGAGACATGCCGAGATGTACGGTGAGATTCTGTAATGATCCCAAGCCAAATTTTTCACTGGGAATCACTAACTACCACTGATTTGTTGATGTGCAGGTGTTTATTGAGTTATCCAGTTATTAAGTGCATTCATACAAGATTCATCCAACACATGAAGATCACAGTACATTCAATATATAAAAGCACAAGCAAGATCTGATCTTTTATTATGAGCACTATGGAACCAAATACAAGAGATAGCCGATCTGGAATAATCCTCAGATGACTTGGAAGACAATATAGATATGAGCTGCTACAAAATGCTCTTCCGATACAAAATAAGCCTCCGAAGGCTGAATAAGAAATGAAGATCACTACAACAGATCTGACTGCCAAACCCTCCAGCTGAAGAGTGCCACGCTCCAATAGAAGACTGAAACCCTCAATAAATCAATCCCATTGAAGGAAGACTCCAAATGAGTCCAAACTCGGCAAGGTGATAGATCGGGATGATGGGATTCTCCTTCTGAAATCTCAAGCTGAACGTCCAAGGCAAACTCCAATTTCTGAACCTTCTGCTGAAGTTGTGCCCTCCTTGTGCCTGAAACCCTAAGTGATTCGGCCCTGACAAGGAAAGCCTCGAAATGCCCTGAAACTTCCCAAGAATGTAGATCGAGTGATGTGAACCCTATAGGAGAAGTTTCAGACTCAAATTCTAAGTGTAGCCTTCTAGATCTGAGTTTTACTGAATCACAGGACGTCCCCTTTGCCTCCAAGACGTCCCAATCTGCAGATAAATATATGATGATGATAACCCTCCAGAAAAACCCTCAAACTGATGGTCCTGCCCCTGCAAACAAAACCCAAGTGTCGGAATGGCCCTAGGCCCTCAGGATAAGCTGGATCGAACCTCCCTCTAGATGATGGTGCACCCTTGCTAGAATCACAAGAACAGTACGGCCTGCTATCTTCTGAAGCGCTAGATGGAGATGGTTTGAGAATAGAATGGTGTGGAGGAGTCTTTCATCCCCGAGACCCCGCTGTAGAACAAGGTGAGTGGATATTTCACCACTAAGTTACTCACAAGGGTTTGTACAGCAAAACCCCCAAACTGAATGCTCAAGAGCAATAGCAATGCTAATCCAAAACCCAAATGAGTAATAGGTGCGCCCCAGCCTCTTACTTATACTTTTCCTTCTAATCCTCTGTTGAGTTAGGTTAACTCCCAGGGTTAACTTCTATTCTTCTGTTGAGTTATCTTTTACTCATTTTAACCTATTTCTTTCTCAAGTCAACTTAAAAATATAACTTTAGTCTAGTTGACCTTTCCCCTTAGTGTGAGACTATGGCCTAGTGGGGACACCTAGACCACTACGTCTTCCAAACCTCTTCTTCAAGAGGTGGGGGAAATTACAGTCTCCCCTGCTTGAAATTGCTTGTCCTCAAGCAATTCCAAACCTGCTTCTCGTACCATCTGTTCATTCTCCCATGTGGCATCCTCAATGAGCAAGTCTTTCCACCTGATCAAATACTCCTTAATGCTTCTCTTCCAGAGCTTCTTTTCTCAAACCTCCAATATCTCTTCCGGAATCAACACCAGCTGCCCTTCTTCGTCCATGGGAGGTAGTATCTCAATGGGGTGGATGTGCTGGCCGATAGCCTTCTTCAGGCAGGATACATGGAAGACATTGTGTATTCGGCTGCTTGGTGGAAGCTCTAGCTCATAAGCCACGGCCCCTATCTTTCTGCTTATTCTGTAAGGCCCAAAGAAATGTGGCTATAGTTTTTCTGCTCTGCTTCTTTTAATTGAAGCATGCCGGTAGGGTTGGAGCCTTAAATAAACCAAGTCACCAACCTCAAAAGTGCGCTCCACCCTGTGTTTGTCCACCTGGACCTTCTGCTGGTTCTGTGCCCTCTGTAAATGATCCTTCAACTCTCGGAAAATGTCTTGGCTCTGTTGTACCCAATCCTGCACCATTGGTGCCCTGCTATCCCCAAAGGCAATCTCCACAAAGGAAAGGGGATCATAGCTATATAAAGCTCTGAATGGTGTCATACCTATGGATACATGATGGGTGGTGTTGTAGCAATACTCTTCCAAGTGCAACCATCTGACTCATGCTTTCTGTTGCGCGGCTACGTAATTTCTGAGGTAGCCTTCCACCCATTTGTTGACTATTTCGGTCTGACCGTCCGTCTGAGGGTGATAGCTGGTACTAGAGGTCAATGTTGTACCCACTAATTTGAACAAATCCTGCCAAAACGTTCTCATGAATCTGTTGTCCCTGTCATTGATAATGGTCTTGGGTAGGCCGTGTAATCTAAACACCTCTCTGAAAAATAATCCGGCCACCTGTGTTGCGCTGAAGTCTGTGGCTATGGAAAAGAAGTGTGCAAACTTCGTCAATCTGTCTACTACTACGAAAATGCAATCTTTCCCCTATGCTCTAGGCAAACCGGTGATGAAATCCATGGATATACTTTCCCACTTGTGCTCTGAAATGGGCAGGGGCTGCAACAGTCCAACAGGGTGCATGTGCTCATCGTTGTTTTCTTGGCATGTAGTGCACTCTTTGACATGCTTAATCACATCTTCCTTGAGGCCCTTCCATGCAAACCTCTCTCTCACCTGCCTGTACGTCTTACCAATGCCCTGATGTCCTGCCACGGGTGAGTTATGACATGCATGCAGTATCTTGGCTTTGAGAGTTGATCCAGAAACTAAGAAAATTCGGCCTTTGTAATAAATGAGGTCCTTCATGACTCTGAAGTTGTCATCCTGTATTTGTCCATCCAAAAGTTGACCAACGAACGGATCCTTTGCATATTCCACTATCAAGTGATCCTTCCAGTCAACAAACATACCAGACATGGCAAAAATGGATGGCCTCCTGGATAATGCATCGGCTACTGCGTTGTTCTTCCCTTTGACGAATTCAATGTCAAAGTCGTAGGCCTGTATTTTGCTTACCCATTTTTGTTGTCTTTCATTCAAATCCTTTTGCTCCAATAGATATTTAAGACTGTTATGGTTTGATTTGACCACAAACCTTGCACCAACCAAATATTGCCTGAATTTGGCTAGTGCATGCATGATAGCCAGCATTTCTTTGTCGTAAATGCTGTAAAGTAGTTCAGGACCCCTGAGTTTCCGGCTTTCATAGGCAAGGGAGTGCCTATTCTGCATCAACACGGCCCCTATACCTTCCCCTGAGGCATCACACTCCAAGGTGAAGGGTATGCCGAAATCTGGAAGAGCTAGAACTGGGCAGGTGCTCATGACCTCT
>JZKD02S1887108.1:29383-51860 GCA_000966675.3 Picea glauca | reverse complement strand
TTTGTTGGTGAAGTGATATAAATCTTTGACTTTGATAGGCCATCATTGACTTCGTCAATAATAGCATATATACATTTGCTTACATATATGATAAAGATAGTCATTTATATCTTGACTATCTTAGTTGTATTTGTCTTGTCTCGCAAACAGGTGCATCTTCAGTGGAAGACCTTTCTTGACTATCTCATACTTGGCTGTAATCTGTGGAAGGGAACCTATTGTCTTGATCCATTATCCTTAGCCCTTCTTAAACCTAGATTACTTTAGGGACGTCTCCCTTGGACTAGCCCTCCTAAATAGAAAGAGCCCCCCATCGAGGTGACAGTGGGTGGGGAAGCTCCTGTTACGCCGGTTTCTACGCTTGACTCAAGCTCTTTTAACCTTTCCTACAAACCGTGCGATAACAGGCTACAATGCGAAAGGGCCTTTGGGGGCTGGATATTGCACCAAAGCCCCCATTTTTCCCTTCATTTAGGGAAATGGGTCACCCTAGGAGGGATTTTAACCCTTGGTTATTATACATGTGGCCTAGAAGCCCAAGTTTTGTATTATTTTTATTAGTTAATTGCTGAAGATGACCTTTTGCCCCTCAATAGGCTAGTTTAGGGGATTTTAGCCTAGAAAATATTATTTTAATGTAAGAGGAAATTGAGCCTTTCCCCTATAAATAGAGAAGCACTTGTCTCATTTTGATCATCACATCTAGAGGGATTTTTCCCATGAGGTCTGAAATTTTATGAAATTTTCTAGCTCTTGTAACTTATGCGCTACTCTTGGAGAAGGATTTTTGTGGATGGTTTCCTTTCTTGTATGGTTATTTTCTGCAACTAAGGTTTGAATGGTCTAGCTACTTGGAAGGATTGAGCAATTTGTTGCATTTTCTTATCTCTTGCTAATGCTAAAGGTGTTAATTTGTTATCTTGTTGCAAGTTCTTTGTCTTTTTGAAACCCTAGTAAGGAGACATTAGTGTTTCTCTTCTTCACAAAGTATTTATTGTCCAAGTTTGGTAAAACGTTCTTTCCTAGGGTTAAAAGCCTAAGGCCCAAAAGTGCTTGCACTTTAGGGTTTTAACCCTAGTGTTTGATCCTTGATCTAAGTGGAATAAGAAGAAAGAAAACGACACCTAGGGCCCAAGTGCGTTTGCACCCTAGGAACCATTTTCTTCAAAGTATAGAACCTAAGGCCCAAAAGTGCTTGCACCTTAGGGTTTAGACCTAATAATTCTTACTTCGTCTAGGGGTCAACCTCCAAGTGTTGCAAACTTGACTCCATTTTCCCAATGAAGAGACACTGACTTTCAGACCTCAAATTATTTTTCTCTAACACTCTAAAGCTACCCAAACTCATTTTTCCTGGACTTCACTCTCCACATAAAGCTTTCTTGCCCCAAGTCCTAGCAATCTTAATCTAGGGAAACATCCTTGAGCCGGAGGAGGGTTGGCTTGAAGTGAAAGAGGGTTGGTGAGGTGACAGTGGCCGTCCCTCTCTGTTACAAGGATTGCACTTGAGCTTTCTGACTTTAGCTCAACAAGTGTGAATTTGTGTGATAACATCTTGGTGTTGTTTCCAGGGATAAATTCCATTTTCCCAAAAGATGACATTGGAGGAGTTTTTCAACTTTGAAGACCTATTCTCGACGACTCCATAAGAAGAACGAAGACCTTGTTCTTTACAGATTTTGAAGACTTTATGCTTGTAGGGTGAGACAAGCACCATTGTGAAGGCATCTACTACTCATCTTGGTGACTCCACTCTGATAAGGTACGCCAATTTCATTTATTGTTGAACTTTCATGTTGAAATTTGCACATGTATGGCTCCATGGTCATTTCACGAAGCGTACAAAGCTTTTGATGTAACCAAAATGGTTGGAGAATTTCCCAAATTACATGGTGACCGATCATTGGCCATCTCACATGTGGTAAATGTTTTGAAGCATCTTGGAAGGGTCAAAGTGGAACTTGAAGATGTGATGTTGAAGGTTTTTGCTATGTCCCTGGGAGCACAAAGGGATTGGCTGGTGAATTCTCGCAAACCAAGGAGCATACCTTCCGTTGCAGTTTTCATTAAAGAATTTCTCAAGCACAGGGGTCCAAAATTTCAAAGCTTTGAAGATACATATCAAGATCTGTAGGCAGCCTTCCTAGAGGAAGAAGACATCCATGAAGATGATGATGAAGCCTTCCTAGAGGAAGAAGACATCCATGAAGATGGTAGTGTTGATATCATAAAAGACTCTAAGGATGTGAATGTTGATGCCTCAGGTTCTAATGATGACTCTGGCAAAAGAAAGTTACTGCCCAGAATTTAAGGAGGTTGACACTGCTGGCCACACAAGAGGCAACATGGATATTACAGACCAACAGCAAGAGACCCCCATGACCTTCTTAAGGAGTCTTGAAGAGGGAAATGCAGTCCCAAAAGAACAAAGCAACAACAGCCTTGGGACACATTTGACACAGGATTTATGTTCAGAATCAAAGACAGAGACACGTCCTTTGTTTATGGCTAATTTCCATGATCATCATGATGATGAAAAGGACAATCTTGACATTCATTGTGATCATCTCATCAATATGGATCATACTTTATGTTTGAGACTGGGTTGTGGGGGATCATATATAGTGCATTTTGAAGGTTCTCCTAAATTTGATGATAAGGACAGTTATGATGAGGGAAACCAAGAAGACGTGCCAAGTATGCAAGAAAAACATCACAGTTTTTCAGCTGATTTTCCAAATAATGGTGGTGAGTTTGTTGTCTTCGAAGAAATAGATGATGACACTACAGGGAGCAGCCCTGCTGGAATCAATGGAAACAATGTTTTTCACAAAGAAGACTTGTTTGCTGCCCCTGATTATGAAGAACTTGGCCCTCCTATATATGACCATGATGATTATTGTAATGAATATGACCATCATACAAGTCTGAAATCTTCCAATGATGGTACTTTCTCCTCTCATAAAATTCAGTCTGAAGATTGTGTAAGTGAAAACACCCCAGATGGCACCTGGGAAAGAGCAGAAGATAGGTATGATAGGAACCTTGATGGCCTGTCAATATATGACTTTTGCAATTTGCACTGATACTTTTTAGGTTCCTGGAAGCAATGCAAGCAAAGAAACACCAGTGTGTTTTATGTACAGGCCTTTTGGGAAACCCTCTATTGATCTTGATGAACAAGATGTTTACATTACGGATGAACCAGAGGTGAACGATGAAGACAATATACAGTCCCCGAAAGGTTCCAAGCTTGCTTGTTGGTCTCATACAGAAGAGGAGACACCCGGTGATGATATATCTGTTCAAGGCAGTGTGGTCCCAATACTTACTGGGTCGTCCATGGAGAACGTTGAGAAGGTCTTGATAGATACTTAAGAAGCAGTTGTTCGTGATAAGACTAGTAAATTCCATGTGCCTGGAAATCAGGAAGCAGGTTCCTTGGACAGGCCATTAAATATTAATGTTGTCAATTCCTTAAACAAGGAAGATCATCAATATTCCAACTCATCTCGATTGCCAGGAGCAGTTCTTGCATGTGAAGACCTGGAACAGTCCATTATTGATGAAGCCAGAGAAGGAGTCTCCAAACTGCAAATACATTCTGATGAAAGGCAGATTCAGTTAGGAGTGTGTGAACCAGTGGGCAAAGGTTACAAATGGACCGGCATGTATCCCCCCATTCCTGTCACTGCTATAGAAAGGAAATCAGAAGTAATCTATGAACCCATATCACAGAGAAATGGATGTCACCCCTATGAGAGCAGATCGACATGAGGATACTATTGAAGTTGAGAAGGTTGGATGTCTGGAAGAAATTGGAGGAGCTCATACACTGGAATTTCTATTTGGAAAATCATTTACGAAGGAGTTATGTCCTGCAGACGCCCCTGTAAAACCACATGTTTTTCTAACGAATTGTCTCTAGAAGCTGATGTAATGGAATCATCATTTATAGTGTCTCTGGACCCGCAAAGGTCACTTCCAGATGAAAATTTTGAAACAGGTATTGACAAACCTGATGACTGCTCATCACTTGTTAAAATGAATGAGAAGGATGGTAGAAGAGTGGGTTTCCAGTCACAACAGTTGTCATTGCATGGCTATACATGTGATTTTTTTCAAGATGTTGCTTTAAATGATGAAATTTTTCTTAATGAATATGAATCTGTTATTGGAGGGACAAAAAGTGATGAAGATGGATGGTCTAATACAGTTTTTGCCAAAATTTAAGCACATGAACGCTCACATTTGAAGGTGTTTTCATTCACTGTGATGATTAAGTATAAGGAGAAAGAGAATAAGTTCTTTGGACCTGTTCCTTATGTTTCAGAGAGGATCAGAAAATTCTGTGCAAAATTTGGAGATTTTGGTTGGCAAAAGTTCAACCAGCACTTTGAAGTTTTATGTGCTGGCAAGGGAAAGGTTCCCAAAAATTTCCTTAGCCCAGCATTAATGGAGAAATCAGCATATAAACACTCTAACTTCAATATAGCCCTATTCTGTATGATCATTAAGCACAGAGGGAGAAAATTTTTGAATGGCACATGGGGATACAGAGGTTGTCTTTGTAGGTGAGACTCTGGGATTCTCAAGTGCTCCCAAGAAGAGCACTTGCCCCAAGTAGGATCCATATGTTACCCACTTAACTAGTACAAAATTACCTTTGCAACTTTGTTCGTTCACCCTCCATAACGTTTTTTCTATTGTGTAGCTCTTGTTCTCATTTACACATGTGATACAAATTATCAACATTCGAGTTGCCTTGATCAATACAAAGAGACCCGGGCAAGTTTTAATAACCATTTATTTCAGAATATTGAAATCTGTATTGACAATACAGGTTTTGGGATGGAGCCACCTTTGAGCATTGAAAATTATGCAATAATAATGAACTTAAATAACCCTAGGCTCCGTAATGGGGGAGTACTTATGAAAGGTTTATGAAGGTCACAACTCTTTCCCTACATGGATGATTTAGCAGGCATGTCATTCGATGGATTGCACCCCCAAGTCTGCATTAGGGATTGATTTTGCACACTAACATTCTCTATAGTGGGTGCTCTTTTGTATTGTGGTTTCAAGTTAGGAAGACTAGTCTTAGAACAAGAAAGTCAAGATACAGCACCTAGTAAATGAATATGATCCCATCAATTCCCATAGCATATAAAGAGAGATGACCTCAAAATTGTTTGGAAAAATGTAGGAAGAAATAATGGAGAGCTATAAAAGTAGAAAAGGGTCCAAAGAAAGATACAAATAATAATGAAAGCATATTCSAAGGTCTTTCCAAAGTRGTGAATAGTTAGTGTATTAGAAGATGCACCACTAGGCTTCCCATGGTGAAAAGGAAAATGATAAKGCTCATAAATTAMAATGTTTGTTTATGTAAAAATGTATSCTATTTCCATGTGAYTTTGACATATTAGAAAGTATTATATAGATATGATAACATATTATCTAGTTATATGTGTTAAATTGTCTAATCCACATGATTCAATTAGGATGATGTGAACAATTATGAAATCAAAAAATTAGTAAAAAGACCTAATGAATCGCAAAAGAATGTAGTATATGAAGTAGTTGTTGATGAATTTGGCCTCGTTAAGGGCAATCAAGTTGCCATGGGGAGGAGAGGTATTAGAATATTTCAAAAATAGATACAAAATAATTGAATCAATCAAGTAAATAAGTGATGCATAAGTTGAAAAAGATTACACTTAGGACAATGAATGCAAAATAATGATAAAAGAGAATGATAAGTATTTTGATGAGAATGATAAGAAATTGATTGTGGTAGGATGATAATTTTGAAGGCATCTTTCTCTTTAAATTCTATGGGAAATTGATATTGGTTGCTCTAAAATGATCTCAATTGCCTCCAATAAACAAGTATGCTAGCCAAACTTCATATTGGAAAGACCTATATAAGTCCTTTAATTGCATTTTTTTAACCATGGGAAATCACTCGTCGGAGTAATCCGGGCTAGGCCTAGGATCAAACAGACTGGATTCCACTATAACCCAAGAGTATATCCAACAGCCCGCAAGCCAGAGATACTTATAACTTATGACTTAAGCAAGGGCCGAGGTGTTTGAAGACACACCCGCAGGGACTAAACTTGGGTGGGGGCCTCTAATCAAAATTTAAAAGTACCAAACCGATATAAATATTAAGTACCCATAAATCTTCCTCATTTATGCCAAATAAGTCATAAATGCTATTAATTGAAATTTCAAAGTACCAAACCAATATAAATTAATTAAGTACCCACAAATATTCCTCATTTATGCCAAATAAGTTATAAATGAAATTAAAGTAGACAATGCATGTACACTCCTCATGAAAAGCAATATTGCGTAATATGTATTAATCTGTAGATGGAAAGAAGAGTTGAAACAAGATACCGCTATAAACCCTCATTTGTTACCCTATTGATCTAATGGCATGTCATACAACTATCTTCTAGGCATTTAGAAGGCCTAGAGGCCTTTCTCAATTGGAAGGGTTGGAAACTAGTGGGATGGCCTATCAAACAACTCCTAGGGTCTAGTAGAATTAAGATGGACAACAAACAAAACTAAACACACAATTTTAAATAACTAAAAGTTTTTAGGATAGTCAAATGAAAATTTTGTGTTCCTCATGCTCTCAAATATATGATTGGGTAAATGCTTCATCAAATAGTATATGTCAAACACAAGAATTCCAAAGAAAGAATACAGATAGTAGAAGCTCATTGTAGTAAACAACACATTGCTAATAAAACATGTCACATTAGATAACATTTACACTTATTAATATTTGCACAAGTAATGTTCTGATGTTATGGCAACTTTTGCAAGGTCAATTTTGGTACCAAGCTAATGCCATATTCCTTCGGAGAATACTACTATCTACACAGTATATATGTAGTTTGGATCAAGGAAGTAAAGAGAATATAAAGTCCTCTTTCCATAATATGCCTACTTTCCTCATATTACAAAGAGTTTTGAATGGCTTATGTTTACACTCAAGAACTATAAATTCATTACAAGGGTTAAAATCGGCTAAGGTCGATTATTTTAAGGGATATAAACTTTGATATTAAGGAATGTTGTAGACACTGTGGACTGTGAACCACAGTGGTTGAGTAGTATGGAAATCAACCTTCATTATTATTGACACAAAACCCCATGGTTTCCTAGTGGCATTGTTATTGTTATTCTTACCTGCACGTAAGAGGATCTTTGAGGCGCTAAGGAAAATATCTCATGTGCTTGAATAGCATGATGAAAGGGTGGAGCCACATCTGAACACTGCCAATTATGGAGTGACAACAAATTTAAGTGGCACTATCCATAAGAGAAAGGATCACTTATGGAAGGTTGGGATGGTCATAACTATCTTCGTATAAAGGATAATTAGAAGGCATGTCGGCCATGGATCATAACTCTAGGTCTGCATTAAAGATTGATTTTGCACACCGATATTCTCTATAATAGATGTTGTTTTGTATTGTCGTTTCAAGTTGGGAAGAGCAGTCCTAAAACAACAGTGTCTAGGTAGGAGACTTGGAAAATCTAAATATGACTATGATCCCTCTAATTCCCATAAGATGGAAAGAAAAAGATGTCCTCAAAATTTATTTGAAAAAATGCACTAAGAGATAAAGGAGAGCTATAGAAGTAAAAATGGATCCAAAGTAAGAATATAAACAATATCGGTACACTATAATCCAAGGTCTTTCCAAATTGTGTATTAGAAGATGCACCGAACTAGACTTTCCATCATGAATAGACAAATGATACGGCTCATAAATTAATGGGTTTGGTCTATCAAACATCATGCATTTTATTAGTTTCTCACTCCTAACATCATGCATTTTATTAGTTTCTCACTCATAGGGTTTAGTAGAACTAACATGACCAAATTGAACACAAATTTTAAAACCAAGAGTTTTTAATATATTCCAATGAAAAATTACATTCCTCCAATCATAAGTGGTCCACTTAGAAAAAGCCTCATTAGCTCCAAAAGTATATGATCGAGGGAATACGCCAAACACAAGAGTGCCAAAGTGGCCTTCCAAACCCCACCATTCTGTTTTATTTAGCAGTTTTATAATGCCCAAGTGATTAGCTTTTGGAGGGTTAATAGTAACAAGAATGAGGGGTTAGCGTTTGGAGGAATAATAATTACCTGGGAGTGGTTATGTCGACATGTGAGATTGACCGGATTTGATTTCACAACCACGTTCATTATTCTGGTGAGATGTCTTATCTGCATATGTCATACTGTTGTCCGCCTAATCCATATAAGGCCATTAACTGGCATTTTATTTTGGAGAACGGAACGGAAGTCAATCCGGTTACAGGAAGACTTCTAAGGGAAGGAGGCAGAGGCCCAGAGAGGGGAGTGGGAGAGTTGGAAATTAGAAACGAGACTGGAGGGAGAGAGATTCAATTTAGAATCACCATTAAATCATCTTGGAGGAGGAAACTTCGTGCCATTTTATGAGGAAGAGGCTCTTTCGCAGCCTGAGAGGAGATGGGAAGAGAGTTATCAGGAATTTTTTGGGGGTTTAGGTTAGGCAGTTCTGGAACGTTACTTCCTTTATTGAAGGGCTCTATATAATATTACAACCACTCCTACCCATCTCTCCTCTTTGTTTTGGGGATTTTCATTCCCTAAAATAAGCAGAACTATAATTTTGGGGATTTTCATTTCCTGAAATAAGTAGCACTATAATTCAATCAAAACATGGAAATACCCTAAAACGTATTTGATTTTATTTCACCGATAGGAATAGAAAAACAAAAAATATAATCAATACAAAAATGAGGAACACCTTTTTTTTCCGTTTATATCATCTGAATAGGTGTACCTGTTCCACTGGATATTCTTTAACTAGTAAATTTTTCGAAGCTCTTTAGTAGCCTCGAATCAGATCCCACGAGGTGGATGAGGATAAGGGCGGTAATCAAAATACTTGTCAGTCGGAGGAGACTACTACCTACTTTTCTAATTTCTAAATTTTTCATTTCCTGGGATAAGGAACCTTAAAATTTCAATAAAAAACCTGGAAATAATAAGAAATCTAATAAATACCAAAATGCTGGAGATATTTTTCTGTTTTTATCCTATGTCTTCTAAAGTTTTTAATTTCCTGGAGAATTTTTCTGTTTATATACTCTGTTTTCTGTTTATATACTCTGTTTTCTGTTTATACATGTTCAACTGAATATCCATTAACTAGTAATTTTTTTAAATCTATCCACCAATTTATAAAATCCATGAATGAATTACTTTAAAATACTACTTACCCATTTATCGGCATTTCTATTTAAAAACAATCATCTTCGGCTGCAACAATCCTTTGCTACGGCAACACCTCCTGATCAACATCAGGCAAACCAATATTTACCAATTATTATTTCATCAACCTAACAACTAGTTGAACCTAATCTTGAACATAGCACAAAATAAAGAGGAATGATAGCTATAATATTTTAACATAACATGAAAGACAGAGTGACATGTTTAGCAGATATGACTTTTACCTAAAATCTGAGCAGAACCGTTTGCTCCATTGCCAGATCTATAGAAAGTTTTGGCCAATAGGTTCACTGGGTGGGAGCAAAGTCACTGTCACCACATTTTCTGCACCTTCAACAGATGACATATTCCCGGTGTGGAATGTCATGGAAGCCCTGACGTAACTCACACATGTATGCATTCAAAGCCACTTTGGATAGAGAATACGTTGGAATCTTAACAGGACAGACGATGTCTCTCGGATCTATATCTCTCTCAATATCCTACATGAACTTTTCAATGCCTGACAATTGCCTCTGCAATGTCTGGCTTCTCAACAACTTTTCAATGCCTAACAATTGCCTCTGCAATGTCTGGCTTCTCAACAACTGCCTACTGCCAATTGCCAGGATACAAAATAGACAATCCACGTGTTATGCAAATAAGCAGTGATGTGGGGTACTTAGCTAAGGATTGTGGAGAAGAAGTTGTTAATTACTTATACCCTAAGTAAGCCCGAGACAGAGGACACATTGACTACACGTGCTCCAAACGTAGAAGGCTTCAAAAGTGGAATCAGAGCCCATGGTACTTTGTGCCCAGACATTCTTTTGCACCAGCCGTAGAAGGCTTCAAAAGTGGAATCAGAGCCCATGGTACTTTTTTCCCAGACATTCTTTTGCAGTCTGCGCCTCCTCTGTAAGCCCCTCTGTCCACAACTTATCTTCTTGCTAACTAATTGTAATGTTTAATATTGTTATGTAAGTTGCATCTAGAACTTAAAGGCCCAACTTAGTTGGGGTAACGAGTTCAAAATCAAGCAGTTTGCATTAATACCGATATCTTAAATCTGAAATCCATTTGGCGGTTCTCCAACAGTTTGCATTGTTTATCTGGAATTTTGTAGGGAGACCACTCTTATATTTCATAAACCGAAACCAGTAGGATAATAAGGTGTTAAATTCAAATTTTTTATTGTTCATTTTTTTTAATAAAATTTGGTTTGGATATATATTTTTTTAAATTTAGATTATTGGATAATTTTAAAAAGTTTTATAATTTAAATTTGTTATATTGTAAATAAAAATATAATTTCTATACAAATTTAATATAATTTTTATCAAAATTTAAAATATATTTAAAAAAAATTATTCACTTATTAAATTATTCTTTTAATAAAAACTTAATATAATTTTATCAAAATTTGAAATATATTAAAAAAAATTATTCACTTATTAAATTACTCTTTTAATAAAAACTTAATTGAATGGTTCCTTACACCACCAAGTAGTAATACAATTTAGTAATGGTTGCTTACACCCGGTAGTAATACAATTTAGTGATTTAAAAGAGAAGTGTAAAATTCAACAAGAATTGAATATAAGATGAAGGCAAAGATCAGAGAAAATAGTAATAGTCTAATGAATGAATTTATTTAAAATACTACATACCCTTTTATCAGGGTTTGTATTTAAAACCACCAATCTTCTTCTGCTGCAACAATCCTTTGCTACTGCGGCACCTCCCTCTCAACATCAACAAAACCAACATTTACCAATTATTATTTATGGACATAACAATTAATTGAACCTGCTCTTAAAAATAACATGAAATAAAGAGAAACGATAGCTATAATCTTTTATAAAGAGAAACGATAGCTATAATCTTTTAGCATAACGTGAAAAAAAAAAGAGGAATAACATCTTTAGCAGAGATGACTTTCACCTGAAGGTTGAGTGGAATCAAGTGGAATCGTTTGCTCCATTGTCACATCTTTAATCAATAGTAACAATAGTAACAGGCCAAACACTCGAAAATATTGCGAACCCAGAAAAATTCATAAATGCCGAACAAAAATCCCATCCCATTCCCATCTCAGAGAAATATTAAACCAGTGAAAATTCAAAAACAAAAAATATTGAAAATTCAGAAATAGAAATACCAAAAGCAAAAGGCCAAAAAAAACACACATTAATCTGCAGAAAAAGAAAGGGAAATTATAAGTTGCGCATGTTATTCAGCCAGAAAACAAAACAAAAGGGTGTATGCATTCAAAGTCCTGACGTAACTCACACATGTATGCATTCAAAGTCACTTTGTGCTTGTAGGGTGAGACAAGCACCATTGTGAAGGAATCTACTACTCACCTTGGCGACTCCACTGTGATAAGGTATGAGAATTGGCGACTCCACTGTGATAAGGTATGAGAATTTCATTTATTGTTGAGCTCTCATGTTGAAATTTGCACATGTTGAAGGGTGGTTCCATGGTCATTTCAGGAAGTGTACAAAGCTTTTGATGTCGAGGATATCCCTCATTATCCTAATCAATGTCAACCCGAACGGTGGGAGAATCGCCCAAATTTGATGGTGACAGATCATTGGCCATCTCACATGTTGTAAATCGATGGTGATCGATCATTATGTTTTGAAGCATCTTGGAAGGGTCAAAGTGGAACTTGAAGATGTGATGTTGAAGGTTTTTGCTATGTCCCTAGGAGCACAAAGGGATTGGCTGGTGCATTCTTGCAAACCAAGGAGCATACCTTCCGTTGTAATTTTCATTGAAGAATTTCTCAAGCACAGGGGTCCAAAATTTAAAAGCTTTGAAGATACATATCAAGATCTGTTGGCAGCCCTACGGGAGGGGGAGGACCTTCTTGGCTTTTTTGAAAGTAATGAAGAGATTGATGATGATGAAGCCTTCCTAGAGGAAGAAGACAGCCATGAAGATGGTAGTGCTGATATCATAAAAGACTCTGAGGATTTGTATGTTGATGCCTCAGGTTCTGATGATGACTCTGCCCCGAAAGAAAGTTTCTGCCCGGAATTTATGGAGGTTGACTATGTTGGCCATGCAAGAGGCAGCATGGATATTACAGACAAACATAAAGAGACCCCCATTACCCTCTTAAGGAGCCTTGCTGCTTTGAAGAGGGAACTGCGGTCCCAAAAGAACAAAGCAGCAGCAACCTTGGGACGCATTTGACACAAGATTTATGTTCACAATCAAAGACAGAGACACGTCCTTTGTTCATGGCTAATTTCCATGATCATCATCATGATGAAAAGGGCAGTCTTGACATTCATGGTGATCATCTCATCGATCTGGATCATACTTTATGTTTGAGACACGGCTATGGCGGATCATATATAGTGCATTTTGAAGGTTCTCCTAAATTTGATGATAAGGACAATTATGATGAGGGAAACCAAGAAGGCGTGCCAAGTGTGCGAGAAAAACATCACAGTTTTTCAGCTGAGTTTCCAAATCATGGTGGTGAGTTTGTTGTCTTGGAAGAAATAGATGATGACACTAAAGGGGGCAGCCCGGGATTAGTGGAAACAATGTTTTTCACAAAGAAGATTTGTTTTCTGCCCCTGATTATGAAGAACTCGCCCCTCCTATATATGACCATGATGATTATTGTAATGAATATGACCATCATACAAGTCTGAAATCTTGCAATGATGGTACTTTCTCCTCCCATAAAATTCAGTCTAAAGATTGTGCAAGTGAAAACACCCTAGATGGCACCTGGGCAAGAGCAGAAGCTAGGTATGATAGGAACCTTGATGGCCAGTCAACCTATGACTTTTGCATTGATATTTTTTAGGTTCTTGGAAGCAATGCAAGCAAAGAAACACCAGAGTGTTTTATGTATAGGCCTTTTGGGAAACCCTCTACTGATCTTGATGAACAAGATGCTTACATTCTGGATGAACCAGAGGTGAACAATGAAGACAGTATGCAGTCCCCCAATTGTTAGTCTCATACAGAAGAAGAGACACCCGGTGATGATATATCTGTTCAAGGCAGTGTGGTCCCAATACTTACTGGGTTGTCCATGGAGAACGTTGAGAAGGTCGTGACAGATACTTAAGAAGCAGATGTTCGTGATAAGACTAGTAAATTCCATGTGCCTGGAAATCAGGTAGAAGGTTCCTTGGATGGGCCATTAAATATTGTTGTTGTCGATTCCCTAAACAAGGAAGATCATCGATATTCCAACTCATCTCGGTTGCCAGGAGTGGTTCTTGCATGTGAAGACCTAGAACAGTCCATTATTGATGAAGCTAGCGAAGGAGTCTCCAAACTGCAATACATTATGATGAAAGGCATGCAGATTAAGTTAGGAGTGTTTTAACTTTTAACCAGTGGGAAAATGTTACAAATGGACCAGCATGTATCCCCCCATTTCCTGTCACTACTACAGAAAGGAAATCAGAAGTAATCTATGAACCCAGATCACAGAGAAATGGATGTCACCCCTATGAGAGAAGATTGACATGAGGATACTATTGATGCTGAGAAGGTTGGATGTATGGAAGAAATTGGAGGAGCTCATACACTGGAATTTCTATTTGGAAAAGCATTTATGAAGGACTGATGTCTTGCAAACGCCCCTGTAAAACCACATGTTTCAGAAAAAAACATTTTCTAACGAATTGTCTCTAGAAGGTAATGTAATGGAATCATCTGTCTCTAGACCCGCAAAGGTCACTTACAGATGCAAAATTTGAAACAGGTATTGACAAACCTGATGACTGCTCATCATTTACTAAAATGAATGAGAAGGATGGTAGAAGACTGGGTTTCCAGTCACAACAGTTGTCACTGCATGGCTATACATGTGATTTTTTTCAAGATGTTGCATTAAATGATAGCATTTTTCTTAATGAATATGAAACTGTTATTGGAGGGACAAAAAGTGATGAAGATGGGTGGTCTAATACAATTTTTTCCAAAATTCAAGCACATGAACGCTCACATTTGAAGGTGTTTTCATTCACTGTGATTATTAAGTATAAGGAGAAAGAGAATAAGTTCTCTGGACCTGTTCCTTATGCTTCAGAGGGAATCAGAAAATTCTGTGCAGAATTTGAGATTTTGGTTGGCAAAAGTTCAACCAGCACTTTGAAGTTTTATGTGCTGGCAAGAGAAAGGTTCCCAAAAATTTCCTTAGCCCAGCATTAATGGAGAAATCAGCATATAAACACTCTAACTTTGATATAGCCTTATTCTGTATGATCATTAAGCACCGAGGGAGGAAATTTCTGAATGGCAAATGGGGATACAGAGGTTGTCTTTGTAGGTGAGACTTTTGGATTTTCAAGAAGAGCATTTGTCCCCAAGTAGGAGCAAGATGTTACCCACTTACCTAGTACAAAATTACCTTTGCAATTTTGTCCGTTCACTCACCATAACATTTGTCCCAAGTAAGAGCCAGATGTTACCCACTTACCTAGTACAAAATTACCTTTGCAATTTTGTCCGTTCACTCTCCATAACATTTTTTATATTGTGTAATTCTAGTTTTGATTTTACACATGTGATACAAGTTATCAACATTCGAGTTGCCTTGATCAATACAAAGAGACCGGAGCAAGTTTTAATAACCATTTATTTCATAATATTGAAATCTGTATTGACGATACAGGTTTTGGGATGGAGCCACCTTTGAAGCATTGAAAATTATGCAATAACAATGAACTTAAATAATGCTAGCAATGATGGGGGAGTACTTATGAAAGGTTTATGAATATCATAACTACATGGATGATTTCGATGGATTGTACCCCAAGTCTTAGGGATTGATTTTGCACACTAACATTCTCTATAGTGGGTGCCTTTTTGTATTGTGGTTTCAAGTTAGAAAGACTACTATTGGAAAACGAATGTCAAGATAAGGCATTTAGTAAATGAATATGATCCCATCGATTCCCATAGCATATAAAGAGATGACCTCAAAATTGTTTGGAAAAATGTAGGAAGAAATAATGGAGAGTTTAGGGTCCAAAGAAGATACAAATAATAATGAAAGCATATTCCAAGGTCCTTCCAATGTGGTGAATAGTTAGTGTAATAGAAGATGCACCACTAGACTTTCCATGGTGAAAAGGAAAATGGTAAGGCTCATAAATTACAATGTTTGTTTATGTAAAAATGTATCCTATTTCCATATGAGTAACATATTAGAAAGTATTATATAGATATGATAACATATTATCTAGTTATATGTGTTAAATTGTATAATCCACGTGATTCAATTAGGATGATGTAAACAATTATGAAATCAAAAAATTAGTAAAAGGAATTAGTAAAAGGACCTAATGAATATCAAAAGAATGTAGTATATGAATTAGTTGTTGATGAATTTGGCCTCATTAAGGGCAATCAACTTGCCATGGGGAGGAGAGATATTAGAATATTCCAAAAACAGAGGCAAAATAATTGAATAGATCAAGTAATTAAGTGATGGATAAGTTGAAAAAGATTACACTTAGGACAATGAATGCAAAATAATGATTAAAGAGAATGAAAAGTATCTATGAGAATGATAAGAAATTGATTGTGGTAGGACGATAATTTTGAAAACTTCTTTCTCTTTAAATTCTATGGGAAATTGATATTCGTTGCTTTAAAATGATCTCAATTGCCTCCAATAAACAAGTATGCTAGCCAAACTTCATGCTAGTCCTTTAATTGCATTTTTTTAACCATGGGAAATTAGTAACTCGTCGGAGTGATCTGGGCTAGGCCTATGATCAAACAAACTGATTGTCACTATAACCCAAGAGTATATCCAACAACCCGCAAGCTAGATATACTAATAACTTATGACTTAAGCAAGGGTCGAGGTGTCTGAAGACACACCTGGGGGAGGTTCCCACTCCTAGGGGGTGTCTACCCTTCTAGCCCTGTCACAACTAGCCAAATGCCTCATCATGGACTAAACTTGGGTGGGGGCCTCTAATCAAAATTTAAAAGCACTAAACCGATATAAATATTAAGTACCCACAAATCTTCCTCATTTATGCCAAATAAGTCATAAATTCTATTAATTGAAATTTCAAAGTACCAAACCAATATAAATATTAAGTACCCACAAATCTTCCTCATTTATGCTAAATAAGTCATAAATGAAATTAATGTAGACAATGCATGTACGCTCCTCATGAAAAGCAACATTGTGTATTAATATCTAGATGGAAAGAAGAGTTGAAACAAGATACCACTATAAACCCTCATTTGTTGCCCTATTAATGTAATGGCATGTCATACAACTATCTTCTAGACATTTAAAAGGCCTAGAAGCCTTTCTCAATTGGAAGGGTTGGAAACTAGTGGGATGGCCTATCAAACAACTCCTATGGTCTAGTAGAATTAAGATGGCCAACAAATAAAACTAAACACAATTTTAAATAACTAAAAGTTTTTAACATAGTCAAATGAAAATTTTGTGTTCCTCGTGCTTTTAAATATATGATTGAGTAAATGCTTGATCAAATAGCATATGTCAAACACAAGAATTCCAAAGAAAGAATAAAGACAATAGAAGCTCATTGTAGTAAACAACACATTGCTAATAAAACATATCACAGTAGATAACATTTACACTTATTAATATTTGTGCAATTAATGTTCCAATGTTATAGCAACTTTTGCAAGGTCAATTTTGGTACCAAGCTAATATCATATTCCTTGAGAGAGTACTACACAGTATATATGTAGTTTGGATCAAGAAAGAAAAAAAAATATAAAATCCTTTTTCCATAATATGCCTACTTTCCTCATATTACAAAGAGTTTTGAATGATTTATATTTACACTCCAGAACTATAAAATCATTGCAAAGGTTAAAATGGATACAAAGTAAGAATATAAACAATATCGGTACACTATAATCGAATATCTTTCCAAATTGTGTATTAGAAGATCCACCCAACTAAACTCCATCCTGAATGATCTATCAAACATCATGCATTTTATTAGTTTCTCACTCCTAACATCATGCATTTTATTATTTCCTAACATCATGCATTTTCTTAGTTTCTCACTCTTAGGGTTTAATAAAAATTACATATCAATCAACCGAATTGAACACAAATTTTAAAACCAAGAGTTTTTAATATATTACATTCCTCCCTTCATAAGTGGTCCACTTAGAAAAAGCCTCGTTAGCTCCAAAGTATATGATCGATAGCTCCAAAATATATGATCGAGGAAATAAGCCAAACACAAAAGTGCCAAAGCGGCCACCAAACCCCGCCATTCAGTTATATTTAACAGTTTTCTATTTTTGAGGGTTAATAGTAAGTTTTATATTTTTGAGGGTTAATAGTAACAAGAGGGAGTGGTTACAGTTTGGAGGATTAATAATTACCGGATTGACGTGTTAGTGGTTATGTTGACGTGTGAGATTGACCGGATTTGATGTCACGGCCAAGTTCATTATTCTGGGAGATGTCTTCTCTGAATACGTCATACTGTTGTCCACGTAAGCTATATAAAGCCATTAACTAGCATTTTATTTTGGAGAACTGAACGGAACGGAAGGGAAGTCAATCCGGTTACAGGAAGACTTCTGAGGAAATGAGGCAGAGGCAGAGGCCGAGGCCGTGAGAGGGGAGTGTTTTATTTTGGAGAACTGAACGGAACGGAAGTCAATCCGGTTACAGGAAGACTTCTGAGGAAATGAGGCAGAGGCAGAGGCAGAGGCCGAGAGAGGGGAGTGTTTTATTTTGGAGAACTGAACGGAACGGAAGTCAATCCGGTTACAGGAAGACTTCTGAGGAAAGGAGGCCGAGAGAGGGGAGTGGGAACAGGCCGGGAGAGGCAGAGGCCGGTTACAGCAACCTTGCCTACCTTTAAGAGGCCGGTTACATCAACCTTGCCTACCTTTAAAATGGACGAAGGGTTATCTGGAAAGAGGGTTATCTGGAAACTTGTTGATTGAAAGAGGTCAGGCAGCTCTTAATCGCTCGTTCGTTCCTCTATTAAGGAAGGAGACCGTAAATAAATATTACTATTAAGGAAGGAGAACTGAACGGAACGAAAGTCAATCCGGTTACAGGAAGACTTCCGAGGAAAGGAGGCAGAGGCCGAGAGACGGGGGAAAGGAGCCGAGAGAGGGCAGTGGGAACAGGCCGGGAGAGGCAGAGGCCGGTTACAGAAACCTTGTCTAGCTTTAAAAAATTATAGTTGTTGATATGCAAGTGGTAACGACAACCTTGCCTAGAGTTAAGAATTTGTAGTTGCTGATATGCAAGTGGTATGAAGACTTGAAAGAAGGTGTGTGATCGAATCTACTCTTTGGCAGCCTGGCAGACGATAAAATAGACTAAGAGAAGGGCGGTAAAGAGATGGAAAGAGGGTTATCAGAAAAGAAGGGCGGTAAAGAGATGGAAAGAGGGTTATCAAGAAACTTGTTGATTGAAAGAGGTCAGACAGCTCTTAATCGCTACTCTATTAAAGGAACGAGACCGTAAATAAATATTACTACTTGTACCTATCTGTCGTCTTCATTTCTATGTTTTTCATTTACTCAAATAAACAACCCTAGGTTTCAGTCGACAACATGGAAATACTCTAAACGCATTTGATACCATTTCACTCATAAGTATCCAAGAAGAAGACGAGATATAATTAATTCGAAAATGCTGAACACATTTTTCTGTCTGTATAATCTAATTAATACGAAAATGCTAAGACATTCTTCCGTCTGTCATAATCTAGTACCGAATATTAGTTAATCAGTAATTAAAAAAAATCCACCTATGAATGAATTTGTTTAAAATATACTTATCTTTATCAGCGTTTGTATTTAAAACCAATCTTCTTCCGCTACAACAATCCTCTGCTACCGCGGCACCTCCCTCTCACCATCAACCAAACCAATATTTACCAATTATTATTTTATGGACATAAAAATTAATTGAACCTCATATGAAATAAAGAGAAACGATAGCTAGAATCTTTTAGCATAACGTGAAAAAAAGATGAATGACATGTTTAGCAGAGATGACCTTCACCTGAAGGCTGAGTGGAATCGTTTGCTCCATTGCCAGTTAGTAACAACAGAGTGGAATCGTTTGCTCCATTGCCAGATCTTTAATCAATAGTAACAGGACAAACACTCGAAAATATTCCGAACCCAGAAAAAAATTCATAAATGCTGAACATAAATCCCATCCCATTCCCCTCCCAAAGAAATATTAAAACCAGTGAAAATTCAGAAACAAAAAAATAGTGAAAATTCAGAAATAAAAGTACCAAAAGCAAAAGGCCAAAACTAAACACACATTAATCTGTAGAAAAAGAAAGGGAAATTATAAGTTGCCCATGTTATTCAGCCAGAAAACAAAACAAAAGGCAATGGTCTGAAGAATCAAATCGGGCGTTGCACTTCATATCTCATGAAAAATGAAAGTTCAGTATCAAAAAGTTCTGAGAATGAACGTTCAACATCCGAAGTTGGCACCACTGCTTCGCTAATCCTCCAAAGCCACCTCCCTGTCGGCAATGAAATCAAATGAAATGAAATCAGTTGTGTTTAAATAGATATCCATCCAACGGCTACATTTAAAAGATTCTGAACCGTTAATGCAAACCCTGCAGACCGACTTCTCTGCGTCAAACAAAGAAACCAACCTTAATTTTGGCATTGATCTATGGAGAGATGCAGATGATATATCAGCCGTCCGTCTAAGTTCATCTAGTCCGTCCAATCCAATGCTTTTTACTCCAATTCTATATCCGCCGTCTGTTTGTGCTTTTTATCAGGTAAAAAAGCAAAAAAATCCTTATAATATAGTGATCTGCCAAAATAACCTCCAACATTAATGAATTTAGTTAGATAGTGTAACCTTCCACCTTAACTATCTATTTCCGAGGGGAAGAATAAAGTTTAACTAGTTATTATTTCATTGTTTCATAATGTTGCCGCAGAAAGCCATTTGAAAAAGCAAAGAGACTAATAATTAGCATTATAGTATACCAATTGTTGTGAAATTATTAAAAGTTTAGTCAAATGACAATAAGGCCAAATAAGTAACTCATACTTACGCCAAAGGCTATTTTAGGGTGTCGCCCAAAATAGTTTCAGAAGCCGCTCGCCACTTTTCCCACTTTTTCTTTGCCGGCTTTGGAATCGACGATTGGTTCCAGTTCGAGTCTTCCAGAATGCACTCGTCTGATTTTGGCTTTGTTTGGGAGCGGGGTAAGACGGGGTACCTCTTTTTTCACTTCTGGTCAACTTCAACAGTGTAGATTCCAAGCTTAGACTATGCTTACAGAATTTCTTTTGATATTTCATCTCTGATTGATCTGGGTTTAAAATAGATTTAGAATGATTTAATTTTTTGAAAGATTTTACCACATTTACACTATAATAAAAATATTATATTATATTCAAAATGGATATGTAATAAAAAATTATACTATATTTATAAAATGGATCTTTATTTTTAGCAAATATTTATAAAAAAATTAAAAACTTCTAAAAACATAATAACTTTAAAAACAATAATTTATTTTTAGCAAATATTTATAAAAAAATTAAAAACTTCTAAAAGCATAATAACTTTAAAAACAATAATTTGAATTGAGATATAAATTATATATTTATAAAAGAAATTGATTATTAATTTATTGTAAATTTAAATTTTTAAAATTATGTGAAATTGTAGTTGTTTATAAAATTTATATTATAATAATAATAATTTATTTTTAAGTGATGTATGAGATCCCCTGGTATTTGATTGGTAAAGTCTATATAGGTATACATACCTTATCTCCTTTTGGATTTGAACTTGTGACCTCTTAAGAGGAAACACATGTTCTTAACCATTAGGCCCACCCTTGGAGCAACTCAATTGGTAAGTGTCTGTCATTTGGGAAATGAGATTGGCAACAATGCATTAACTTGTGTGAAAGTTTGTGAAATATTTGTTGGTTGAAACTAAAAATCTGAACATAGTAAAGTCACTATACAAAAAACTAGCTCCTATTTTTTTCTTAGTTGGCAACTATGAGGTGGGATTGGATTGAGATACCGAAACCTCCTATATTGAACAACAAACTAAAGAAACTGAGAAACATTAAAAACTAAGCAATGGGTTGGCGATCAGCCACAAACACCTAGGGATGGGGAAAATCCAAGTTTGTGAGGTCCATTCCCACCATTTGCTTCACCATCATGTTCTTTTTGTGGTCAAGGAGCTTGATCTGTAATTGGACGTTGTCTCGTTGCAACCAAATTTCTTGTTTGGCCTCGTGTCATTCAACAAGGACACAACCCATCAATAGATTTAGATGCCAATAGATGTCTATAGTTTTCAAATTTACTGAGAAACATCAGCTCGAGTATTGCTAGTGTCTAGTACCCATGAGCTAGTGGATTGGAGCACCTCATCCAAGAAGAAAATGCTTCAGAACAGAGACGTCTACCTCACTGAGATCAATTTCAACTCTAATTTCGGGAGGGGTATGGGCTTGGTAAGCTTCATCATATTCTTCGGCCGCAGAGACAAGTTGAGAGCCAAAGTGGCCCCTATTTCGTCGAGGGGAACTTCTCCTTGCTCAACGAGAGTGTCCACCTCTAGCGATTGCAACAGAGGGAAAGTGGGGAGGGGTGAGAGGGACAAGCAAGAACGCGAGGAGGGAAATGGGGGGGAAAACGTCTTAGAGAAGAGAAGGAGGGAAGAAGGGTGGTGAGACCACTTCCAAGAGATAGTCAAGATGATAAAGCTATCCATCATCCTAGACAAGAAGTGAAGGATACAGTCAAAATGATTGATGGGAATCACAATAAGGGAGATGATGTTTGTAGGAGGAATCATAACGAGATGCAAGGTGGAAAGGAGAAACTAGGTCAGCGACAGGTATTGATGAAGCATCATCCACTTGGAGCAGTGGTAGAAACGTTAAAGAACCATGAGAATGACGATACACACAAAGGAGGAGATGTTAAATCGCATGAGGCCAAGTAATGGAGGTGGTTAAGGGGTGGCATGTGCCAAGTAGGTTGGAGTGATGCGTGGTGGCTTGCCTTGAATGGTGGTCTTATGTATTATACTCTCACTCTATACTGAAGAAAATTGAAATATGTTTTGTATAAAAAAATATTTAAATTTTCATTAAATACTTTTTTTTCTTTTCTTTATAAAAAAATAAAATA
>JZKD02S1887097.1:67841-78475 GCA_000966675.3 Picea glauca | reverse complement strand
ATTTTCAGTCAAGACGACATAGCCACGAAACATACACAGTGGATCTATGTGTCGCAAATTATACATACTCCATCGCAACCTGGATCACTTAAGACAATATCCAGGGTCTTCAATCCCATCACCCAAAGTACGAATCTAACCATGCGATTACATGTGTTGAAGTTGAACATGGTAGAAACCACTTGATTACCGGTCATTGATGTAACCGTTAACAAGTGCGAGGGAAATCACCATTGATGTCAATGACTCCCAAGGTACTAAAGTACAATCCATCGACTGTGAATAAATGAGTTGATGTCGAACACCCGATGGAATCTCTCGATCAGGGGGTCAATGATGTAAACCCACTGTCGAAAGCAGGGAACTTGCCATTGAGGCATGCAAGCTCCAAGGTATTGAATGATTTCTAAGCCTCGGTTCCGGATAATGTGCTAAAGTCGACGAAACAAGACTCGTCACAGGAGGGCCTTGATGTATCCCCCATCAATGACACGAAATGAGCAACTGAGTTTGAAAGTGAAACAGAGTATGTGGCAATTGGACTTTGGACACAAGGAAGGCCGACACGAAGAGAATGGACAACTGCAGATGGTCGACTCAAATAGAGGTTTTCGATGGACTTCTCTTGAACATATGAACAACACGACCAACGATTCGGTAGCATTGACCCAAAGACGACACATGGAAAGACCTTGTTATCGAATCGAATGAGAGACGAATGGATTTCCCAAACCGGCTTCAAATGATGAATAGGGGGTGTCATGTTCAAGAGCAACACTTACTGCCAATTAATACAAAGATGAAACATATCCCTTTCCCAAATTTTCCCCCACCATTTATGGCAAGTACCTCTTTATTTTTATGCAAGCTTGAAGAGGATCACATATGCTTGTTGATATAAGCTCATCCTTCGGATGAGTCCCTCGGAGTATTTTAACGAACCCTAGGAAGGAGTGGTTCGGTCCCATTACGGGTCTGTCAATGTTTGTTTAATGAGTCCAAAGATAGTAAACTCGAAGGTTTTTCAAGATTATAGAGTTTGGAAAAAAACTTAAAAGAGAACTCTCTCAGTTCTTTTTTCGTACATTAGTCCAACGAGACCGAAAAAGGGTTAAACTATCGCTCGAAGGACGCATACTTCAAATAATTTATCGAGCGTGAAAATAGCAAGGTCGCTCGGCAATCTTTTCCTGTTTAGAGAGTTTGAAAAGAGCTTAAAGTTAACTCCAGGGGGGTTCCTTTTTCGTGTAACCACAGCGAGCCCGGAAAAGAGATAAAACGACGCTCGGTCACGTTCTTATGTTTTTCACAAGCGCAAGAACAGACAAAAGGCGCTCGAGGTTTTAAGTCAAAACCATATATAAAAAAATCAACAATATACCACACCATAGAAAAATCGTCCATGACCCTCCATGTTTCATACCTGCAATGCACTTCACTCCTTTCCTCATTAGAAATTAGGGTTAAATAATGAATAAATATAAAAAATCCACTTTTGACATAGTAAAAAAGTAATTAAAACAAACCCATAACCCATTTTACCCTTTTACCATTTGAGTGCAAAAACTTCCATTTTACCTTCTACCTTCATCGTCGATTTTCGGGAGCTTCGGGCCATCATTCCTCGAACCGTCTGCGGTGTTTTGGTAAGCTCTCCATTCTTTATCTTTGCATGGTTCAAATTCATGATTTCATTGGTTAAATTCCAAGTTTTGAGTTAATTTTTGAAACCCTGTGCGTGTAGAGGGATTCTCACAGGCTACCCATACGGGACCTGCGAGAATGCCTCATTCTCGTAGGCGAGCCTAAGGAAGCATGCGAGAAGTTCGCACTGTGTGCCATAGGTCACCTGCGAACAGCGCAAAGTTCAAAAAAGTTTGTAATGTTTAGCCAATAAAAAAGGTTTATTTCATGAAAGAGAGTTTTAACCATCTTCATATGTTCCCCATCCAGGTTTATAACCATCATAATGGTGCTCGAATGGAGAGAAAGGGAACACGAGGAAGATAATACAAACACCAAAAATCACCCTCCGACCATTGCTTCCTTAAGAGATTGAGGTCTCTTGAAGTATTTCTGCATCCCGGGCATGAGAGCCCAAGTTCGATTGCTGGAACACTTAGTCCGGATGTGGGATCTGGACCAGCAGGTCTTTAATGTCGGAGCTCACACATTGACTATCGACATTGAGGACATCTATTTCTTGACTGGGCTATCCAGGCAAGGGTCCTATGTCAGTTTGACTGGTAGCCGAAGGGGTGGTTTAAAAATGAGTGAGTATTGTAGGCAATACTGCGTGCCTGAGGCTGAACGACAGAAAGGGAAGGTGGCCATTTGGGGAGTGACTGATTTGACTCTCCATACCATTCTCTTTACCATTGCTCGGATGGCGGGAAGTGTTTCTCTGCATATGGCTCTGCAAAGCTATTTTCAGTATGCCATCGAGTGTATTGAGCCTCGGGTATTCAATTGGGTTGATGCAGTTTTACGCAGTCTCAAGAAACAACTGACCAAATGCAGGCGTGGAGATATAAAACAGTTTGGTTATGGATCATTGTTGGTGTCCTTCTTCTGTGAGAGGGTCCCTATGTTTAGACTTCAGGATGAGTGGCACTTTCTGGGTCTCAGGGATCCACGGATGTTACGATGGTGCCAACTTATGGCCCGACATGTGGTTGGACCGATCGTCAGGTATGACGATCTCTTCTTTGACTGGATTCAAGGCCAGGTGCTGATGGTAGAAGATTATGCATATGCTAGCTTGGATTTCCGCGGTGATCCTGACCTTGCACTACCTGAGGATGCACAGTGGGGAGACCTCGGTAAGAAGTACACCAATTTTATCTTTTTAAATGTTTTTATATTTTTTAACATATTTAAATGTTTTTGTTTTTATAGATTTATCTGAAGACTAACACCAAATTTTTAGTGATAACACAGACGTTGGGGCTTATAGACCTGCTAGTAGTTCTCTTGTCCAGCGTCGAGGAGAGACAGCAGTAGCAGTTCCACAGTACACCGAGGACTATCTGACAGTGGAGAATAACTTAGAGGGTCTGATGGTCGACGTTCCAGATATGACTCTAGAGGAGATTCCCCGACGCGATCAGCGTCACACCGTGGGAGTCTTTGCCTCTATGGGTCGACTGCTCCGCAGAGTTGCTAGGACATTAGTGTGCTATCGTGAACATCATTAGTGATGTCATTTTGTAGAAGCTAGGAGCTTCAATTTTTTGATATTTTGGTCTTCGGACAACCATTTTGTAAAAACAAACTTTGATCGTTATATATATACACGACTTCTACCGATTTACTTTACATTGTGTACAATTTAATGTGTTTGATTTATAAATGATTTAAATGCCTGTCCAATACATAATTAGCTAAAGCATCTGTCAATGTATTAATACATATAGGGATGTGTTGATATTCAATATGATCAAAATGTCGTTCCAAGAGGCGAATTCGCAAATATACCCTCAATAAATTAGGACTTCGAATAGAATATACATTACTGAGCTGTAGTACTACCAGTTGTGAGTCAAGTCGGACAACCAAATGACGAATTCCAAGAGAGATAGCATCAACCAGTAATTCTACAACGGCGCTATACTCTGCGATGTTGTTGGTTGCTCGGCCAAGACATACACCTCGTAAAGATATAAGCTCGTTTGTTGGGGAATAGATTTCCCAGGCAGCGGAAGCTAGGTTTCGATTACTATGACTAGCACCGTCGGCGAAGCCAATATAAGGTAGTGAATACTCCGACATCTGGAAATCAAACACAATGTCACGTAAGGGCAGAGACCAGATAACGTCAAAAGAAAAACTAAAAGTAACACACACACGCAGTATGATACATAAAATACAAGTACTAGTGCGCAAATGCCTCATGCATAGTAATTCTTTAAGTACAACCCATTTCTGGGTTCACTCAAAGGTACACCATCATAATCCACTATCTCATACGCTCCTTTTTCAAGAACTTTGCTAACAATGTAAGGCCCATGCCACATTGGTTCGAATTTCCCAGCTCCTAAGACATCTTTATCTTGTTCATACAGAAGAACAAGATCTCCTTCAGAGAAGACACGAGGTTTGACATGCTTGTCATACTGTGCCTTAACACATTTCTTCTGGGCTTCAATCACAAGAGTAGCATCTCGGCGAGTCTCATCTAATCACATCAAATACAACAGGCGTTCCTCTTTGACATAAGTGTTAGGTAAGAGCTCTACGTTTAGCTTCAAAGAAGGTATTTCACATTCTATTAGCAGAATGGCTTCCATGCCATAAACTAATCAAAAAGGCGTGAATCCCGTGGAGTATTTAACAGATGTCCGATACGCCCACAATGCCAAAAACAACATCGTGTGCCAGCTAGTTTTATGGATTCCTATCATCCATCGAATCATCGTTATAAAAACTTTATTGATTGCTTCGACCTGGCCATTAGCCTGTGGATAATAAGGTGTTGAGTTTTCATGACGAAGGCCCAACTTCTCTGTAAGTTCAGACATCATATAATTCCTAAAATGACTACCTTGATCGATAACGATAGCCTGAGGAACACCAAAACGAGTAATGACATGGTTGAAAAGACATAACGTTGTCGTATTCCCAGTATTGTCGAATGTCGGCATCCCCTCGGCCCACTTTGTGAAATAATCAACAGCTACAATAATGTAACCATGCCCCCAGGCTGAGTGAGGGTGACATGTCATGAAATCAATGCCCCATTTTGCAAAAGGACCTACTGAGATGACAGGATGAAGGGGAGCAGGATGCGACTGAATATTCTGATTATAGGTCTGGCAGGCATGGCACTTCTGAACAGCAGTAATGCAGTCAGTGAATAAGGAAGGCCAAAAGTAACTTGCACATAAGATTTCCTGGGCAGTAGCATACCCAGACATATGACCACCACATGCTCTTGAATGGCATTCATTCAACGCTTTCTCAACTTCTTCAAAAGTCAAACAACGACGAAAGACAGAGTCAATGTCGCGACGTTAAAGAGTATCGCCGAGGATAATATAATGGCGTGCTTGATAACGGACGCGACGTCGTTCATTACTGGACAAAGCAGGCCGAAAAGTTTGAGTTTGGAGATATATAATGATATCTCCGTACCAAATATCATCGGTACTGATAAGGAAAAGTGATTCATCTGGTAACGAATCAACTGCTACGTTTTCCATGGCAGATTGGGGAAAATCACAAATTAACTCAGCGAAAACTAAGGATTTCTTCGACGTGGCGGGATCGAATTCCAAGTCGAACTCCTAGAGAATGACAATCCACTTGGATTACTTGCCCCCCAGCAATTGACGTGTCAATATATGTTGCATGGTGTTACAATGTGAAATCATTGTAGTCTTCCTAGAGAGAATATAATGATGAAAACATTGAATAGCTTGAACAGCAGCCAAAGCCAGTTTCTCAACATGTTGGTACTTGACTTCTGTTGATGATATACTTCTACTCAAGTAATAGATAATATGTTCATCGTGGTTATCATCCTCTTGAACAAGGACCATTCCAATAGTATACTCGGACTCGGCCAAATAAAGAAAGTAATCTCGACTATAATCAGGAGGGAAAAGAAGAGGAGCTTTTGTGAGGGACAAATTTAAAGCTTCGAAAGCGTTGTTGGCAACTTTATCCCAAACAAACTCAGAACCTTTCTTTAAAAGACGTGTGAAACCACGAGTAATCTCGTCGTAATTCGAGATGAAACGATGAAGAAAGTTTGCTTTCCCCTGCAAAATTTGTAACTGGCGCAGCGAAGAAGGAGGAGGAAGATTGAGAATTGCCTCAACCTTAATAGGATCTACCCGGATCCCCTGACATGAAACAATGAAACCGAGGAGACGGTCGGACTCTACGCAAAAGTCGCATTTATGAGGGTTTAGACGAATGCGATAGAACCGACAACGAACAAAAATTGCTCGGAGATGATTTGGGTGATCGACTCGGCGTAAAGAATGAGCTGGAAAATCATCCAAATAAGGTTGAACGATATGCTTTATATCGTGAAACGCATAAGACATAGCACGTTGAAACGTTGCACCTACATTCTTAAGACCGAAGGGAAGTTTTCTGTAGGCGAAAGTACCCCAAGGACAAATAAAATCGGTTTTATGTTGGTCCTCAGGTGCGATGTTAATCTGATTATAGCCAGAAAATCCATCCATGAGGGAAAATATTTCACTACCGGCACAGTCATCGATGATCTGATCGACAAAAGGGGTCGGAAAGTTGTCCTTTGGACAGGCTTTGTTAATATCCTGATAATCAATGCAAACACGTATACTACCACCTTTCTTATCAATCGGTACAGGGTTGGAAACCCATTCTGTCAGAGCCACGGGGTAAATAAAATCGGCTTTGAGAAGTTTTTCAACTTCGAGCTTAATGGTTGCCGCTTTACATGGATGGATAGGACGGAGGCGTTGTCGTACTGGTTTAAATCCAGGGTACATTTTTATCTCATGCACCACGATAGACGGGTCAATACCTGGCATCTCTTCGTAACTCCAGGCAAAAATATCATGAAATTCCTTAAACAAAGCAGTATAGGTAAAAATTTCCTCTGGAGAACACGAAGCTCCAATGTGAACATTTTCAATTATCCCAGGTTTAACTGAAATATCAATGGGTAACGTGGGAGAAATGTTGTTGAGGTTCCCTTCCGCAAACACATCATGTGTCGATCCGAGAACGGTTGTTATGACAACAACGGTCGACGGAGTCGAAATCCGCTGGTAATTCTCGAGAGTGTGTTGTTCCAGAAACAAGATGGAACGATGGTGCCCATCGTCCCAAGGTGTATCGGCCATGACGGAATCATCTCGATAGTGGGAAAGATGACACGGAAAGGATCGGTAGACAACTCCTAAAGAGAAGGTGTAGAAGGTGTTGTCGATTGAATCGCATGATAAGTAGACTCAACCGGACTTAACGGCATGATGTCGCCGAAACGAGCATGATCTCCAAGATCGGGGACTATCCAAGGGTCAAAAGACACTGGAATATCATGAGGCACGGTGGAGATCATATTAATCGAAGCAACTGACGGGCGTAGAATATCGGGTGGTGGTGGTATGGGAAAAGTACCCATTAACGAAGAATCTTTCAAGAGACCGACGCCAACATTCTCATAACCCGGTGGGATTTTAGCTATAAATGGCACATTTCCAGTGTGAGTATCGGAATTAAAGAAGGCAAGTTGATCAACTGTAACAACTTTTCCCTGGTGAGGAAATCGTAAGACCCGGAAAAGTGTTGACACAATAGCGCGCATGGAATCTACCCAGTGACGACCAAGAAGAAGATTATAATATAGGGGAGCATCGAAAACTTCCACTTCAACTTGGACGGTTTTACCTTCAAGAGTAACCAGCAACGATGGAAGAACACCGTAAGTCTTAAAACCCAAGACATTGAAGGCTTTCAAAGTATTTTGTGATTCCGTTAACGGAGGAGAGCCAATGGCTTTCCAACAAGTAAGTGACATTACACACGTAGAGGCCCCCTCATCAACAACCGTCCGACAAATGTTCTTGTCGGCGACAATAACTTGTATCTGAAAAGCAAGCTGAGGGGGTAACCTTGGAACATGTTCGTCCAAGTCAAAGACTATCAAATTAGAATCTATAGGATCAATTCCACCTATAGCTTTCAACAGAGCCCTTCGTTGCGTAGGACAAGACTGAAGGACTTCAAGGGCAGACATCGCTGAAGGTGCTTGAGGATTGAAAGCCTAGTTCTGGGCCGCACGAGCTTGAGGATTGAAAGCCTACTTGCGAACAACACCTTTAGGGGGTCGTAATACTGTATCAAGACTCGGTCGTTTGAGATGAAGAGGACCGTTCCTAGGTGGATTCGGGAGAGGCTTGTACCAGATCAGGAGGTAAATCGTCAACCTTCTCCTTAGAAGGAGTATAGTCTTTAGCTCTAGTTGCGATTGCGACGTCATTGTTCTTGGAATCATCGGTGCACATAAAAACATATGATGTCGTAGAAGTAGATGGTTGGTCATGAATGACTAAGGAAGCTTGTTGCTGAGACAGGAAGGGTTGGGACAAGACTGCCGGCGTAGAAGGTTTGGGCGTTCCTTGAAGGAACTTGTTAACTTCGGCACGTCTAGGACAATCCTTCATGTAGTGATCGTCACCACATATAAGGCAAGGATATTGAGGCTTACTCTTATCCCGATCATCAGCAGGCAGGGATTTGGTTTGTTCATTTTGATTATTGTTTTTACTCTCCTTATTCTTGCCTCTCCCTTTCTTTGATTTATTTTTGCCGGTCGGTGTAGATTGAACAGCGTTCACTTCAGAGGTTTTACCGGTGGGAGGAGCAGGAGACGGAGCATTCTGAACATTAGAAGAATTGGATTTAGGGGTTGTAGTTGAAACGGAATGTGAGTGGGTATGAGTAGAACCAATCACACCATCAGCTGCATGCGAGGCAGCTGGAGTAGTTGAAGCGCTGGAAGTACCAGGGCGGGGTAGGTCAGGTAGAAAATCGTACAATGTTCCCGTTTGCGAATAAACGAGATCAAGATATTGAGCACGACTTATAGCATGTTCCTCTGTAACAACGCCACCCATGTCAATTTCCTTACCAATCTCATTCACAAAGGATTCTGTGAACCATTCTGCCAGTAACTGATCAGGGAGCTCAAGTTTTATGAGACATCGTCGCCGTCTCCACTCATGTATATGATCTGAGATATGAGTGCCTTTAGATTGTTTAAAAGAAGTTAAAATCTCAGTCCCGGTATCATAACGGATCGGTAACTGGTAATGTGTAAGAAAATCCATAGCCAGGGTATTGAAATCGGAGAAGAAACCTCGTGGCAATTCAATGTACCACTTCACAGCGGAAACAGTAAGAGTTCTTTGAAAAAGACGTAGACGAATGGAGTCATCCATCAGCGAATTGGATGAACACCATAAATGGAAAGTCATGACATGATTATTTGGGTACTCTCCTGGCTTGCCATCGAATTTCGGAATGTCCGATGGAATTTTAGCAGGGATAGCAGGCCATTGGGGAGAGTGACGAATAGGATCATTTAGAATCCTAGACAAATATGGAAAATCCAAAGTAGCGAAGAAAGGAAACTGTCGGTTTACTTGAGGGTAATGATGGCTTTGGGGTGGAATCCCCATCGGCAAACTAGTAGGAGCGTAAGCAAACTGTCCGTAGAGGGAAGCCCCTGGCTGATTCGGTGGTGGGCGGATAGGATAGTAACCTCAAGGATTGTAACCTTGAGTTTGAGCAGGGACCTGGGGTTGAGTAGTCTGACTCGAACCCCAAATAGGATTAGTTACCCCGGGATAAGTTTGGCCAACTGTAGGGACAGATTGTTTCCCCCCAGCACTCTGAGGAAAATTTTGTAAAAGTTGAGTCCAATACTGGGCCAATTCAGGAGGTATATTCTGTCCAAAGGGTGAGGTTGGTCCCCCTACTGTAGGTATAGTTCCACCCGGAAGTTGCGTGCCAACCGTAGGTTGTGTAGTAACTATGTTGTGTCCGGGAAAAATAAAAGGAATCGTACCACCCTGTCCACCAACAGGAATCTGCGTGTTGGGTGCAATAGTTGGAATAGTGCCACTAGGATTAGGATTACCAGGAGGAAAAGGTGGGAGTGTCAGAATAAAATGAGGAACCCCATACCCAGGAAACTGTGGACCACCTGGAGAACCAGCAAGGGTTTGCAGAGGTGTTAGATTAGGAGGATTCAACAGAGCATTCAGCGCATGGTAACTAGGTGGTAATGTCGGGATGACATCAGGTATTTGCTGGGTATGGATAAGAGGGAGAGTAGTTGCAGTAATTCTGGTTTGGACACTCGTAGTATTCGCGATATGGGCCATCTCGGGAGGAAGAACAAAATGATAAGTAGTAGTCTCGGGTGTAGTTTCTGTCTCAGGGGATAGAGGAGGGTTGATTACGTAAATAGGAGGTGACTCCGTACCAAAAAGAACTCGACGGAAATTACCGGACCAAAAAGGATCTTGGCCCACTACACCATGAGAAGGCCCAACAGTTGATTCAGAAGATGTAACAATGGTTTTTTCAGAAGGATTTACTCGTCCAACAGGTCATTCACCACGACGAACGCGATAGTCCTCTATAGTATTTGTAACTCGAAAATCGTCTAGAGAGTCGGTTCGTGCGACTTGTGGAAGTGGGGTGGTGACAACTGGAACTTCACTGGTTTCCCCTTGTGGTGAAGTAACCGCAGGGACTTCAGTCTGATGGGGTGAACCCTCAGGTGTACCAGTAGGTTGAGGATCGTCCAGGTGTTCTGGAGATAATCCTTGCATTCTACGAGAACACCGAGGGGGAGCAATTGTAAACAAGTGACAAGTTCCTAGAGAAAAATCCTAAGGTCAACTCCGAGAAATGAACAGCATTCACTAGTAAACAAAATCTAGGAAGCAATCACCAAGCAAACAATACCTTCTAATTTCGAAGCCACTAGTTGGTGATGAAATCCAACGTCGTAACAATGAGACGAGAAGGGGCGGGGCTAAGGTGGAAAAGTTACGTTGATGACCTGCTTAACAGACTTACGCCCTGGTGCAAGCTCCCACACATAATCGTGGGTATACCCT
>JZKD02S1887097.1:35180-67831 GCA_000966675.3 Picea glauca | reverse complement strand
ATAGGAAATGATCCCAAGATATCTGGAATGCCAGCTCTTAGATAACCATTCGTTAGCCAACTCATTCTTCTCGAAGATTCCCTTCTAGAAGGCTCGAGATTTTTATCTTTTTCCTCTTTAAGAAAATGTTTGGACCCTGGCAATTAGGTACAGTGCGAATTGTTCGCACTCCAGCTTAATGCATCCTACGAGAATTAGGCATTCTCGCAGGTAGATATATAAGTAGCCTGCGAACATCCCTTAAAAGCATGATTTTTGGAAACAGAGAAGTGTAACTTTTCTCAAGAAAGTATTCTTAGTGAAGATCTTGATTTTCCATCATCATAACATTATCATAGCATCATCATGATGACCAAAATTGTGGATAACAAGCACGCAAACGTATGGTCCATAGGAGATTCTGGACCCCCCCCCGACCATTCTACCTATAATGGTGGGGGGGAATCTGCCATGATGGTTAAAGAACGCGCTTGAAACAATGGTTGATCTAGCTGTGATCATATCAATGGTAAGCAAGAGATCCTAGACCCCCCCAACCTTTCTGCCTTTAACAGTTGGGGGGGGGGGTGTCTGGAATGAAGCAGTGTACAGGCAGGCCCCATCCCTACATGGCATCATCTCATCGCATCTTACCTCCCCACTCCAAACATTTACCACCTACCATTTTTCCAACTCACCACCATCATCAAGAGATGTCACATCCCAAAATCACCCTTTGCAAGTTCCATTTCATGACCCCGTCATCTTGTCCTATCCATCTAACCGTTACAGGTCATATTTTTTTTCGTTCATCCCCTAATCACCATTATGTACTTCAACCAGGTACACACATCAAATGTCTTTCACCCTGCCCTCTCTCTCTCTCTAAAGGACTCGTTAACCATTTATTACTAGCCACATACTCGTTGTTCACCTGACCTGTCCTTTTTCGCCCAGCGAACACCTCTTCACTAAATTCCAACCCTGTTTCGGTCATTCGCACTTCACTCATACTCCCTTTCTATCAGAGACTCATTTTCCATCACCTCTGAAACATCTCATCCCACCATAGTTTTCACCTACTAACATGTGTTCATTGTGCAGGTACCGATGGAGAATCAATGGTGCCCAAAAGTAAAAAGTCAAATGTGGAGGAAAATCCTTTTCTCTCACCTCTTGTCGATCTCGACCGGATCCCATTAGAAGACAAAGACTATTCAATCTTAGAAACCAGGTCTGAATTTGACTTTTTCGATCTACAGTCATGGTTTAAAGACACCTTGATCGATCAGAGTGCTGAGATTGGGCTTTGGGAGTCAAGTTTCCCTCTGTATCTTTTTCCCCAAGTCCATCATTTTCCTGAATTCACCCTCAAATGCCAAGCACACTACCTCCCTGATCAAAGCGCCATAGTATCTTCATCTGGAGAAACCTTTTTCCTTATTACACTCGAAGCCATTGATCAAATCATTCAGGTGCCCAGAGCCAAACCTCGTTCTCGCCTCACCATTGAAATATTGACTGAAATGTATCAAAACCTATCTTTTCCCCAAAGATCACAAATCTTTGAGTTGTTCCTCCCACAAGATGCCCAATTTCCTAAGAAGAATCCTCCTTATCATTCCTCCATATTTTCCAAAAAGGGAAATAATATTATCTCAACATTGTGTTGTTTGCTCGGTTATTTCTCAGACGAATGGGTGGATGAACCTATCCTAAGTTTCCTATCCATTTTCTCTGTTGAAGAGAAAGTCGCCACCCAGTTTGATTCAGCGGTTTTTTGGCTGAAAACCTGCATGAACATTTGGTGAATTCCCCTACATAAGGCATGTTCCAGTATTCTTCAATACTGGCCTACATGTTTATGTTCTTTCAGGCAGACAAATTTCCTTTTCTCATGTAGAAAATGGACAAGGATGGAAAACCACGAGCTGTAACTTTATGGACATCCCTACTCAGAAGAAACTCCACTGAATTCAGTTTCAAACAGTTCATCGAGTTATTTTATCACCCAGTAGTAAGAATTCTCAATGGAAGACCAGAACCGAGGATAAACGAGGAGATCCAAAAAAATGTGCACCTTTCGGATCTCGCAAAAACTGGGGACTGGTTCCTATATCAGAATCACACAGAGATCAGAGTGTATGGGTGTGAACTAGCTCCATATAAACTGCCCAAGTATGTGCCTCTTCGAATATTTGCACTAGAGTATATTCGTCAGATGATAAATTCAGATGACATTCATTTTGTGTCTCTGAAGAAAAAATAGCAGATGAGGATTAAAGGGAAAATAGGACCGTTTATCTGCAACAGTCGAGCTGTTGGGGAAGAGGTAGATAAACTATTAAAGGAAATGAAATTCAGCACCAGTTTCATTTGGCATTATGATCCAAGTGGAATCATTGCAGAGATGAGATCAAAAAACAAAATTTCACCTTATGCTCACACCCTCAAACCCGAAATTGAAAAGTATGTGAACTAGACAGAGTAGGAGGCAAATACTCTGGTAGATATTGAACAGTAGGAATCTCCTTTAGTATATTTTTCATAGACTACCACTCCATATATACCAAAGGTAAAAAGGCCAAGAAAGGATTCCTCTCCTTCAATCACTGAGGTATCAGTAGAATATTTTTAGGTATACGGCAAAAGACCCAAAACCACTCATGATATTCACAAGTCTGGTGAGGAAGAGACTTACTCTGCCAAATTGTTTGAGGGAAAACATCAGGTGGTGTCCATTCCTTCTTCAAAGAAGCAAATGGATATAGTTGTGACCACCCAAACTCCACAAGGATCTGTACCTCTGAGCATTTTCGAAAAATATGACATGATTAAAAAGAAGAACCAGATGCTGACCAACAACACTTATGCTCAGTTCTAGAAGAAAACCTCCACATCCCAACACAAACTATTGTCATCTTTTGACATAGAGAAAGGAATAATGCATATGGAATTTTTGCAAGCACGGGTACCTCAACCCAAAGAGATCACTGACTACAAAATGTCAACTATGGTTTTTGACACCAAACAAGTCCATCTAGCTGACAAGATGGATTTTCACAGACAGACTGGAGAAATTGTTTTCTCCACATTGGCACATGCTTCCTCTATAGCAGCAAAGTTACAAGTATCTCTAAACAATGTTCAGAACCAATTGAAGTTGGAAAAGATATCCTCTTTTGCAAAGGATAACATAATAAAATCCTTAGAGGAGTTGGTGCTCAAGATTGGGTATGATCCCTCAAATGTAAAAGAAACATATGAGATGATAAAGAAAAAGAATGCTAACATTGCATCTCTGAGAAAACAGCTAAAATTTCCACCAACAGAGGATTCACAAGCTAAAGAAATAGTTGAGGCAGAAGACAAGAAAGAGGAATTGTTGAAGCTAATCATGTAGCAAAACGCATAGATAAAGGAAATGGAGGCAGAATTGGAAAGGTTATTGAAAGAGAAGGAACAATCAACCCCAATGGAATTCATTCCATTGAGTGCATTTCCCATTGTGGAAATCAGTACAGCAGTTGTGCCAATGACCACTACAGCAGAAATTCCATCGGCAACTCCATTGACAGCACTGGAAAAGAATGTGGAGCTAGAAAAGTCCATGGAGGAGATGACTCTACAAAGAACATAGATCAATAGGCTGAAAATGGAGGTTGAAAGCCTCCAGAAACTCAAAACTTCTTTCCAAGCAAGATACAATATTGAGAGACAAGCAACAGAGAAGCTTAAGTAGGAAATACAGCAGCTCCAGAGACAAACAGTGGCAGGCAAGACACTAGCAGAGGCTAAGGAAAATATCTGGACAAACATCTCCAATTCCATAAATGAGATTTGGCCCATGGTGCAAATCATGCTCGAGCAACATGATATGAATCTAAAGAGTAGGCAGGCCATCGACAGGATAAGAAGAGAGCTGGATGGAATGCCCTCGGCAGCTAACAAGATCATCAAGTTTCTGAATTCAAAGACCAAGGAAGAGCTTGAATAACTCAAAGTTGAAGACAGAACGGAAACTATCTTCGAAGTAAAAAGAGTTTTGACCAAAAGAGGATTAATGTTGTAGTTGGAGGAGAAAGCTCAGAACATGGACATTGGAGTCCATAGATTTTTTAACAAGCTTGAGGCCTTACAGAAAAAGGGCCTTCCTGGACTACTTGTCCTAAATGATAAATTGATGACTTTATCCGATTATAAGCAAAAGATTTCCACCATGGCCAAAGACAGTTCCAAGTTTTCAGGGATACAAGGCAGCATCACAGGCAAAGCGTTCTTGGAAACTTTGCAGCCTAACCTCGGCATACAGCACTAAATCAAGTACATTTTCCTCACTAAGCCGACTTTTGCTAAGTACACCGAGATGGATGAAATCTACCGCCGGCTATTGAAAGTTACCATCCCAAGCACACAAAGATGGGATGAGTTGTGTGAATTGATTGAGTAAAGGTAAAGGTATTTTCCAACTCAGCATCCAGCGCAGTCAAATTCATCTGAATGACTCACCAACGGTCTTCCCCAAAATCATCATGAGAGATTCGACACATCACCATTAGTTACTATATTTCTGCATCTTGTTAGCTAGTTAGTTAGATTCAGATTCTGCCACGTCCTGATCATTAATGACAGGGTTGTTTGTAATTTTGATTATAAATATTTCAAACTTAGAAGTAATGAGGGTTGATCTTTACGCCCAAGCAAGTTGTAATCGTTGTAATTTTTATCAAGAGGTTATTCTAGTAATACAAAGAGGTGTTTCACAGGATTCCTATGTGTTAGTTGTTGGTGAAGTTTCCTCTATCTTCGTAAAAGTTTTTCTTTCTCAGTTATCATATTGTTTTTCTAATCTAATCTTTAAAACAGGTTAAAGTTGCAGAATTTGCCATTGTGTACTCAATTCTCAGTCTTTTATAGATTTAAAGTTTTTCCTTCTGATGTTATAACAAAGAAATTCTTAAATGCTTTTTTGTTCTAACTGATATCTCACCTTTTTCAGCAATACATCATTTTATTCCTAAAGAATCCAGCAGTTGCACTATCTCGCTATGTAAAACGAATATTCTAAAAATTGTCCTTTGACCTCTATTTTATAAAATAGACCCCATAGCCCAATGGAAGCGTAAGTGACATTCATCCATTTTATTAAAAAAAATACAAACAACTCGGTTCTATTCTTTTTTAACTAGCTTAAGATCTGAAAATCCAAACAAATCTAAATCTTATAGAGAGATCCCTCTCTGAAACTAGTAGGGCTAGCTCCTAGTTTTGAAGTGGTTGGTTAAGGTTACCTCTGATAAATTTCTTCTTGCCTCATAACAACCTCTGGGAATTTACAGAGTGATAACACCCCCCTTGGTCATAACACTTGATCTGATCAAATATCGCCTACTCAATGCAATCAAAATTGAGTTATGTAAGGATCAAGTTCTCAACCACTTATGAGGTGTCCAAGAGAGGTGGAAAATATGGTCAAAGCAGTGCCACATTAAATACAAGGTGCAAGGCAAGGAAGGGAGGACATGATTCAATAGTATTCTCACCCACATCCTTGGTGATGGTGTAAGTTATGTATAAGAGTAGGTATATCTTCTAATGGGAACTTGTTAGGTGCGCCTTTTGCAAATTAAGCCATACCTTATATCCCACTATAGTAAACCTTGATAGATCAAAGAGAGAATATAGCCTTAAAATTCATAAATAAACCTTCAAAACTCATAAATAACCAAAACATTCACACCATAGAGAACACAAGAATATACAGAAGAATATTTAAGGTAGGGTAACACCATCAAGTACTAGTTATGGAAGGAATCACTCCACAAGCCATGATTTCTACCAAACAAAACATCCAACATGTCTTAAATACAATGACACTCGTGTGTATTTATAATTTATTATGAGTATTCATAGGCATCAATGCTAACTACCCATTATTATTATATTATTTACTTGTAACTACATAGTGAGCCTATTTATTACCTATCAACTACCAAGTGGGATTATTCCATAATTATGGCCGCATTGCATTCATTATCCCCTTGGGTACCTCCCTAGGTACATTACACCCACCTAAGACTTGTGCGGAACTCGATGATGATCATGGCACTACTTGTACTCAGCATTGGATTTATACAAAATATCATGAAATTATTGTTGGATATGATGGATCCATTCAACAAATTTTGTTTCTCTATCAACCATTTTCTGAGAATGGGAAAAATATTCTTATTTAGATACAATGGTAGAACTATGTTAATTAGGGCCAATGGTTGGAACCCCAAACACACCTAAAAAGGGTTGTGACCAATAGAGTTATGAAGGTATTTGTTGTAGCTATGTTGACCATAAGAAAGTATCTCATCCCATAGGCATGGATATTTGGATTTGTACGCTCTCAAGGTATGCATGATCATCCCATTGACTACCTATATCTATCTATCACTTTTGGGGTTGAAGGAAATTGATTTGGTCATCTTGGTGTACATTATCGACCACAGGCTTGACCAAAAAATACTTAGGAACCTATTATTCCTATTTTAAATAATGAATTGTGGGATCCCAAAATGAACCCAAACATGCTCAAACAAGAGATTAACAATGGAATCCATTGTGAGTCTTCTTATAGAGTTCCAAAATGTTCATCTTGGAGAATTTATCAACAACCAAAAATACACAATCGTTTCCATGCTTGGTTCAAGGTAGGATGGACATGTAGTCCATGTCAATATGGAGTCCCAAAGTCTATTTGGGTTAGGTAGAAGAATGTACGACCCTTTATTATTGATGGAAGGTTTGGCAATGGCATGGGTGGTGCATGATTTTATATCCCTATGAATGTCTTGTTGGAGATTTTTCCAGTAAAAATAATTTTACAACACTACCACTATCGTCTCCATGTCAAAGTGCCATGCCACATGATTATAATGTGCCTCCCAAATTAGATTCTAATGATTGCTTGAAGGAATAGAAAGATGGTGCAAATGGAATATATTTCATCCTAGAGATGAAAGTATAAGACTTGTTTACATACTCATAGTGTTTAATAGATAACAATGAAGTTAGGGTTGCTATCATATAATTGGGGATACCCAGAGGTCCTGTGTCCACAAGAGTTGAGCACTATGGTCAGTTCTAAAACCGAAGGTTGACTAAGGTAGTGTATAATGTGATTTATGCTACCCTTCTTGTAGTTGATGTTCTAGTGAAATTATTGAAATTATGAAAACCACTTCTAGTGGTAATCATTTGGTGACTTTCCCTCTGTCCACATAAACTATAAGGGATCATGATCAATGTGGGTGATCCTCTCCCTCCCCATAACGTAATGCTTCCATTGGTGATAGGATTTTTGAGGATGCCTAAAATGGCATACTTTTAGCACCCGTCTATACCATTTTTCTTACCATTTTCCATTAATCACTTCCATTTTTGATACTTCCTTTATCCGGTTCACCTCACTTATCACTAAGATATGAATCCTACCCTATATGCCATGATTACATTATTTTTCATAATTCTTAGAAGGAAATCGTTAATTTTAGTTACTAATATTGTTATACAGGAGAATAAAGTAGTTGTAACACCTAAAAGTGGCTACAACACCTCTTTGTTGCAACTCCAAGGGATATAGTTTCATGTGCAAACCAAGTTTTTGCAATTTCGGGAAAAAACCAACTGTTGCAACTCAAGGTGCACTCGTAGTGCTTCAACTCCAAAAAAAACATTGCAGCTCCGAGCATGTTTTTTGTTGATGTGAATCCAAATAAATCTCACCATCAAAATATTCAACGTTGTAGTCGACAATTGGGAATCAATCTTCACGGAGAAAGGTGACAGGAGATAAGTGGGAAACTAAAGGAGAAATCAATTTCCTATCGAGTCAGAATATGCTTGATTCCCACTAAAGTTTGAAAGAATATTTGTAACCAGATGAACAACCATATTATCATGGCTATCCATCCATTTTTTGTACAATTTAGAATAGTAGTCATGTTGTATAAAAACCTCGTCTCCCCAAAGCTGAGGGGGAAGAAAATATTCTAGCAAAGACATTTTTCTACTATTGTATGTTTCAAACTATGACAATATAATTTTGGTTCTAGATTTCATTTGTGTGTTGATGTATTGATTCAACTTGTGATTTTGGTTCCATAGATCAGTACCTCGTCCAAAAGGTTAGGGCCCCCTCCTTAGTTAGGTATTGCTTGTAACAATAGGATTATAATTACCATTTTACTTTTGTTTAGTTTATTTTGTCATTGGTTTCTTTAAATTGTTGTAATTCCATATTCATAACTTTATTCACATGATGTAGACATTTTTTTTATATTTTTTGTCATTCCATAACTATAGTATAGTCTCTTTGATTTCAGAGTTGTCTTTTAGTTTATTGTGATTCCAAATGCACAGAACTGAGCAACAACTCATTTGTGGTTTGGTTTTCTAGTCTTAACTTACAATTTAGATTATTGTAAAGTTACAATCATTCTTCTCTTTCCACTACTACAACTTGTAACATCCCCTACCCCATATGAGTGACATTACGGTGCAAAATACTCTTAAAAATGAAATTTCTGCTAACTGGATTAATTCATTTACAGTTAGTTGATTTCATGTAGCTTACAACTACGAATTAAAATAGATTTAGTTGTTTTACATAACCATAAAAATAGAATCATTTGCAACCTGCTAATAACAAACATCTGTTGGTTTGTTATGTTCTTTGTAGTGAAATTCAAGTCGATGTAGATCGGATAATGATCGAAGATCGAGGTGGATCGACAACAAGTTGAAGGTCAAGGAATTTGATCAGGCAAATTTGAAGTCGAAGATATCGACGGAAATTCAACTAACAAGAGGTTGAAGTGCAGGTGTAAGATGACTTACTAGAGACCAAATGAAGGACCGAATGGTAGTCGACTAGTAACCCGACTTGGAGTCAACTGTAACAGAATCCCAGGATTTGTGGGATTTGTAGCCAATGATATGCATGGATCTGTAAATGTTTTTTGGGCGCCAATCTTTAGGGGTTTTCCTGTTGTAAAGCCTATAAAGAGGCATTTTGTAAGGATGTAAAGGCTAATTAAGTTATCGTAGAATGCACATATGCAGGTTAATGCATGTGTAGGTATAGGTTGTTGGTCATACATATGTAAGATGATTTGGATACAGGGTTTTTCTTGGACAGGAAAGAGGGTATGATGTCGATTGTGTCTTAGGTGTGGACCAAGGTTTGGCATGTAACCTTTTATTGTGATTGAATAAGACAACAAGTGAGCAGAATGCTCAAAGGAATGTTGTTTTTTCTCGGTTAAGGGTTCCAGGGTAAACTCTCGGTGTACTATGTGATTGTTTGTTTCATTTATGTTCTTGATTAAATTATTCTTCTCTTTTGCTAGGATTAGTGTGGAAGTGTCTTGCATTTCCTAACATATGGTATCATATTTTAGGTTTTCTTTGACAAGTGAGTGTTTAGATTGGTGCTATTCTTTGGCAAGTATATCCGATCTGTATTTTCCAATCTTGAATGTGAGAAATAAACCCTAGATACAGTAAGAGTTGTAAGTCATAAATTGTGTTAAATATTGTGGTAAAGAATGGAGAGCAGTTCCAGAATAGAGATAGAAAAATTCAATGGCCAAAATTTTGAGCTTTGGAATCTTAAGATGGAATATCTTCTTATGGATCGAGAACAATGGACAATGGTCTGTCTAGATACCCAGTTGACATGCATGTCAATGGAAAAATGGGAGAAACTCGAAATAAGAGCAAGAAGTACGATTCGACTTTGTCTTGCAGATTCAATGTTGTTGAATGTCTCGGGTGTAGATTTGGCCAAGAAACCATGGGACAAACTGGGAAGCTTATACTTGTCAAAATATCTGGTAAATAAGTTGTTTCTCAAAAATAAAATGTATCTTTTCAGGATGAGTGATGGTAGTTCGGTAAATGAGCATTTAAATGTGTTTAATACCATGTTAAGCCAACTATCGTCTATGGATATTAATATCACTTATGAGGAGAAGTGTATCATCCTATTATGTTATTTTCCATACTCTTGGGATATCTTAGTCATGGCCATTGGGAGTAATACAACCACACTAGTGTTATAGGACGTGGTTGCTTCTCTATTTTCAGAAGAAATGAGAAGAAATAGCATGGAAGGATCGACCAAATATGTTTTGGTAGTGATATGTTGACCGATAAATAGAGATAAATGCAAATTATCCAATAGAAATTTCAATTTGAAGGGTAGATCTATATCCATGATTCAGTCGGTGCGAAGATGCTGGAAATGTGGTAAAGATGGGAATTATAAAAAGGACTATAAGTTGAAGGCAACAGAAGTCAATGATGGATCCAATGAGAAGCAGTCGACTGAAAGAATGACAACCTTGGAAAAGGGAGGTGATGTGTACCTGGCGTCGACTAGTACACAGTCGGATCAAGATGTTTGGTTGATCGACTTATGCACATCTTATCATATGACACCACACAAAGAATAGTTTTATGAATATGAACGATATGATGGGGGTGAAGTTTTCTTGGGAGAGGACATGAAAACCAAAATTTTAGGATGAGGAAGGTTTTGAATGACACTCCAGGATGGGAGGAAAAGAATCATTTCGGGTGTGCTACACGTTTCGGGTTTGGAAAGAATCTTGATATTTGTCAGCAAGATAAGTGATGCAAGTGTGCATACTCTGTTTCATAAGGATTTGTACAAGATGGTCAAAGGTGAGATGGTATTAATGAGAGGAGTCTGGATCGGTACCCTATACAATATATTAGGGAATTTCGACTCGACTAGATGAAACAACATTTTTTCTCCTAAAATTGACTCAACTGTGACTCCACTCAAGCCAAGTCTGTTCAAACCGACTCGACAAGACATGATGAGATCGACTTGACCAGGTTATGGCACAAGAGGATGGGACACACTGGAGAAAAAGGACTTTGAGCTATGAAAATCAAAGGTATGGTCGAAGTTTTTCCTGAATGTGGTTTAGAAGTCGAATTTTGTGAACATTGCATATATGGGAAAAAAAGTCGAGTGAAGTTCCCATCTGGAGCGACAAGGGAAAATGGGATTCTAGAACTGGTGCATAGTGATGTGTTTGGTCTAGTTACAGTTCCTTCACTTGGTGGATCGATGTACTATGTCTCCTTCATAGATGATATTTCCAGGAAGACATGGATATATTTCCTAAGGAAGAAATCAAAGTTTTTTAGAGATTTAAAGAGTTTAAAGCTCTTGTGGAAAACCAGACAGAGAATATTATTAAAGTGTTAAGGACTGACAATGGTGGTGAATTATGTGGAAAGCAATTTGATCAGTTTTGTAAGAAGTGTGGCATATCACACCAAACTACCACACCATATACCCCACAACAAAATGAATTTTATGAAAGAATGAACATAACATTGATGGATAAGGCAAGGAGAATGCTCAATGGTGTTGGGCTCGCACAAGAATTATGGACGGAGGTAGTTGAGGCTGCAAGATATCTGGTAAATATGTCTCATTCGTCGGTGTTAGTTGACACGACTCCAAATGAGGTATGGTTTGGTAATAATCCTTCAGTGGCACATCTCAAAGTATTTGGTTGTGATGCATTTCTGCATGTTCACAAGTAAAAGAGGAGCAAGTTGGACAAGAAGGAAATCATATGTATTTTCATCGGATATAAAGAATATATGAAAGGATATAATCTCTAGGATCCTTCATCAAGGAGAACAATGTATAGTCGATATGTGGTCTTCAGAGAAGTCGGAGGTAAATCCGAGTTTGAAGAAGTTTTTCATATCGAGAATAATACTTATACAGTGTAGTTTGAACTGAGGAATGAAAAATATGATTCATATGAGTCTACTGAATCTGAGGAAGAGGTGGAACAATTGAATCTGATGGTAAGGATGTGAGAATGAGTAAATAAACCAATTGAGAGGTATAGTATACCCGACTTTCATTCCACATTCATGCTAACTTCCATCGAAGATGAGCCCAAGTCGATCAGTGAGGCAATTGACTGGGGAGAGGTTAAACTCTGGAAGGATTCCATGGTCGAAGAGATGGAATCTGTGTGAAAGAATGAGACATGGGATTTATTCAATTTACCTAATGGGACGAAGCACGTTGGTAGCAAGTGGGTGTTCAAGAAGAATATGAATGTTGTAGGAAAATTCGAGAAGTTCAAATCTCGACTGGTAGTGAAAGGTTATTCCCAAGTCAAAGGGGTCGACTTCGGTGATATTTTTCCCATGTTTCAAAACTAAATTCCATTAGAGTACTATTGTCTCTAGGTACATCATTTGATCTGGAGATAGAACAGATGGATGTGAAGACAACGTTCTTACATGGGGACTTGGAAGAAGAAATATACATGAAACATTATGAAGGATTTGTATTAAAGGGAAAGAAAGAGTTGGTGTGCAACCTCAAAAATCCCTTTATTGTCTAAAGAAATCACCAAGGATGTGGTACCAGAATTTTGACACATACATCCTTATTTTTGGATTTGTGAGAAGCAAAGTTGATCACTGCATATATTCCAAGGAAGAAGGTGGGAGTTTCATATATGTAGCTTTGTATGTCGATGACATGTTGTTGATTGGAAACAACATAGATGCAATAAAGGAGGTGAAGAAGCAAATATCATCCAAGTTCGACATGAAGGATCTCGGAGAAACTAACTTCATTCTGGGAATGGAGATTAAGAGAGATTGAGCCTCTAGAAAGCTCTGGTTGAATCAGACGAAGTATATTAAAACAGTTCTAAAATTATTCAACATGCAGGATTGCAAACCAATGAAGGTCCCAATTCCAGTGGGAGAAAGGCTTATTATTGAACAGTTTCCAAAGACACGTGAAGAAATAGAGGACATGGCACATGTTCCCTATGCACGTCTTCTTGGTAGTCTAATGTATGCGATGGTTTGTACTCAACCAAACATTTCCCATCTAGTGGTAGTGTTGAGCATGTACATGTCAACACCTGGAAAAGAGAATTGGACAGTTGACAAAATATTATTCATTTATTTGTGTGGAACGAAGGACTATGCTATATGTTACCAGGGAATAACTAGAGGTGACAATGGTAAAGTAGATGTACATGGATTTATCAACACCGATTGGGCTGGATATATGGATCGACAGAGGTCGACTGGTGGATATGTCTTCAAAAATTTTGGTGGATCAATAAGTTGGATGAGTAAGCGACAGGTGGTCATCTCCTTGTCAACAACAGAAGTTGAATACATGGTGGCCAGTCATGGAAGAAAAGAAGCAGTATGGCTTCAAAGGTTGTGTTTAGGAATCGGGTTTGAGTAGAGAGATATGAAGGTGAGTTGCGAAAGTCATAGAACAATATTTCTGACAAATAACCATGCTTATCATTCAAAGACTAAGCACGTTGATGTACATTAACATTTTGTGAGAGATATGGTGGAAAGTAATAAGGTGCTACTAGATAAAGTAGACATGTTGGAAAACATAGCAGATTCGTTGACCAAGTCTGTGATTGTTGTGAAGTTCTCTTAGTGCAGAGAGGCAATGGGCATTAATTCCCTCAGTATCTAAATGAAATTTCAGGAATCTATTATTTCAACAAAGAAGACAACAAGTGGGAGAATGTTGGGTTGTTATATTATTTGCAGTGAAATTTGAGTCGAGGTATATCAAGTGATGGTCGAAGGTCGAGGTGGATCGACAACAAGTCGAAGGTCAAAGAAGTCGATCGGGAAAAGTCGAATTCGAAGATATCAACATAAATTCAACTGAAAAGAGGTCGAAGTGTGAGCGTAAGACAATAGACTAGAGACCGAATGAAGGACCAATTGGTAACTCGACTTGGAGTCGACTGTAACAGAATCCCAGGATTTGCGAGATTTGTAACCAATGATATGCATGGATTTGTAACCATTTTTCGGTGCCAACCTTCAGTTTTTTTCCTATTGTAAATCCTATAAAGAGACGTGTTGTAAGGCCATAAATGCTAATGAATTAATCATAGAATGCACATATGCAAGTAAATGCATGTGTAGGTATAACTTGTTGGTCATGCATGTGTAAGTCGATTTGGCTACAGGGTTTTTCTTGCATAGGAAAGAGGGTATGATTTCAATTGTGTCTTAGGTGTGGACCAAGGTTAGGCATGTAACATTTTATTTTGATTGAATAAGACTACAAGAGAGTAGGACGCTCAAAGGAATGTTAGTTTTTCCCGGTTAAGGGTTCCAGGGTAATATCTCGGTGCACTATGTGATTGCTTGTTTCATTTATGTTCTTGATTAAATTATTATTCTCTTCTGCTAGGATTAGTGTGTAAGTGTCCTACATATCCTGACAACATCAAATGCAGCTAAACAACTCATTACAGTAACATATAAAATCACTTACAAATACACATAGTTCATGCACAATAATTAAATACATAATTCAACACAACAACAAGATTAAAAACTTATATTTTTACAATATTTGTTCGACACATCAACAATGAGTCACCCCCAAGTTGAGGATAGAAATCCACAAAATAGGGTGGTCTCTAACAGTCTAATCACAACTCATAAAACTCTCAACCCAACTAATATTTTCCTACAACTATCCTGATTTTCCACCAACTCTCTTCTTCTTGACCTGTCCAACCCAAGGAATGTACCCCTTCAATGATATCAGTCCCTCAGGCATCCCATTCATTTATTAGGGTATCTTTGGAATAGACAACTAGGAATGTCTCAGTTGGGAACTCAAGGGAAACTACTGCTAGGAAAAACTATCAGCAACCAACAAAAAAAACTTGTTGTTTCAGTGAAACTCACATAAGAGTTCACTCTTCAGGCCTAACAACTTGGCTCTTTAGTTTTCCATCTCCAGTTTGCTCCAATTACACTACAGCTTTCTCTATAATTACCCTCCATGGTTGCATCAACTTCAAGCTTTGTTTCTTGCTCTCCCCTTGGCTCTCATGCACAAACTTCACTATGTAAAATTTGTTGTCCCAACCCATATGAATTTCCTCTCTTTGGATTACCTTTTTTCACTCACAATCTTCCTCAAGCTGATTATACTCAACCCCCATGTGTCCAATAACTTTGGGATGTGACCACTCACGCCCACCCTCTTACCTGTATTCATTGATTGGCTTTGGGAACACTCAGTCATAAATGGGCAGGTTCATATCTAAATAACAGATTTAGGAAAATGGGTTAAATTAATATACATCGATATTTCCCTCTTGGACCCCTCTTGGCCATTATCCTAGACAATATCCCCTCTTTTGAATTAATTCATCCCCTGTCTCTTTTCCATGTCCCCTTAGTAGGTGGCATCACATTTTTATTAATAAAACAAGGAAATACAATTTTCATATTTCATCGCTTTGGCAATATCCACATATTATGTCTACATAAGCATTAATTAAACTGGGGATTATAGTGAGGATTTTACATTCTCTCTCCCCTACAATTTTGTGTCATCCCCGGTGCACTCTATGCCGATATACATATATGAAAATTTACATCACAATACTTAGAAATAAAAAAAGTTTTGCAATTTAACAATTCCAATAGTAGCTCCAACCAAAATCTCATGTTCCTCTCAACTCATTGAGCCAAGGAAGGCACCATTCGTTTATTGGGGATGTACCATACATTTATCAAGGATAACCCAAGGAATGAGCCATTATTTTATCAAGGTCCCCAACGCAATTATCCGGGACTCTGAGATGTGGGTTCATAATTTTAGTTGCTCAAAATGGAGTCTTTCATTATGTTTTCTTCAAAAATGTCAAAATTTGTGGGTATTCTACCTACATGTCTTCTTCATGCTCCCATGTTGCATATTCAGGATTGTAGAAGTTCCATTGAACCTTTACCAACCCTATGGATTTGGTCCTAAGCACTTTGACTTTCTGGTCTAGGATGTGTATTGGTTCCACCCGGAAATCCCCTTCATGCTCCACCTGGATCACATTCCAATCAATTATGTGGTTAGGATCATACACATATTTATTTAACAATGACACATGAAATATATTATGCACTCTCATGGATGCAAAAAAAGCTAACATGTACGCAATTAGCCCTACGTTTTCTAATATTTCAAAAGGCCCAAAATATCTTGCTACCAACTTTGGGAAACTCCCTAATCTTAGAGAACATATCTTTTCCTTTACTTTTAAGAACGCGTGTTCTCCCACTTTAAAATATCTGGAAAAAAAATTATTGTCTGCATAACTCTTCTGCCTATTCTGGGCAGCCTTCAAATTCTATTTTATCTTTTCCATTTGATCTTCCATTTCTTTTAACAATTCTGGACCAATAGTTGCTCTCTCTGCGAGATTATCCCAACTCACTAGTGTGTTACATCTCCTACCATACAATACCTCAAATGGACTCATTTTCAATGAGGCATGATACCCATAATTATAGGAAAATTAAACTAAATGGATATACCCTTCCCACTGGATATACTCTTCCCACTTTGATGGTTGATCCATCACATACATTCTAAGCATGTCCTCAATTATCTTGTTTTTCCTTTCTGTTTTCCCATTTGAATATGGATGATATGTTGTACTAAGATTTAAATTTGTCCCAAAGCCCTTGAACAAACACTTCAAAAAATTGGAAGTAAAATTTAGATCTTTCTCTGAAACTATTTCCTTAGGCACTCCATATAACCTAGCAAATTCTCTCATGTATATTTCTGCAATATTTTTTTCCTTGTGTGTAGTCTTTACTGGAATGAAATGTGTGATTTAGTCAGTTTATCCACCACCACCATGATGGAATCATGATGATTCATTGTTCTAGGAAACTTAGTAATAAAATAAATTGTAACTACTTCCCACTTCCATTCTGGAATGGGCGATGGTTGTAGCAAACCTGTTGTGTGTCTATGTTCTATCTTTACCTTTTGGCATTCTAGACATCTGGTTATGTAATTAGCCACTTCTTTATTCATTCCTAGCCAAAAATATGGGCTTCTTACTACTGCAATTTTTTTTCGATATCCTGGGTGCCCGACAGATGGCACATTATGCATCTCCTTCATCACTAAATTTTTCAGCTCCCCGAAATTTCACACATACACCTTACCTTTGCACATGAGGATTCCATCTTCTTTCACCTCATAATAATTAAATTTCTGCTGAAAATTACCTTGTTGTAATGTCTCTTTTATTTTTAAATAATTCTGATCTGAATTTGTTGTTGCAACAAATTTATCTTTAATATATTCCATGTACATGTTAATGGCTACAATATGCACTTCATGAGCCCTCCTGCTAAGTACATCAACCACTTGATTTTCCTTTCCCTTTATGTGCTTAATTTTGAAGTCATATTCACTCAGAAATTCCAACCCTCTAGTTTGTCTGCCATTTAGTGTTGGTTGTCCAAGCAAATTCTTCAAACCACAGTGGTTTGTCCTTATCTCTAATTTCTTACCCATAAGGTAATGTCTCCACATTTTCAATGCATGTACAATCGTTGCTAGTGTAGCATAATTCATTTCATTCTCTTTTAATTTTCTCGACTCATAGAATACCACATGATCCTTTTGACTAAGGACTCCACCAAGCCCTTCCTTGCATGCATCAGTGCACACAAAAAAATATTCATTTGGATCTGCAATCTTCAACAATGGTGCACTTGTCAATATTCCCTTCAACTGTTGAAAACTCTCTTCGCACTTGGAAGTCCATTCGAACTTCACACCATTATTTTTCAAAGAAGTGATTGGACTTGCAATTTTTGAAAATCTTTTTATGAATCTTCAGTAATAACCGACAAGGCCTATGAATGATCTGACCTATGTCACATTATTTGGCATTGGCCATCCTCTAATGGCCTCTATCTTCTCAGGATCAACTTCTATCCATGTTGTTGATATTATATGCCCCAAGTAGTGAATCTTATTTTGATAAAATATGCACTTACTTAGCTTAGCATATAATATGTGATCTCTTAAAACTTGCAACACCATTTTTAAATGTTGGTCATGTTCCTCTTCTAATTTAGAATAGACGAGTATATCATCTAAGAACACAGTCAAAAAAATTTCCAAGTAATCCTTGAACACTCCATTCATTAGACACATGAAAACTATTGGGGCATTTGTGATCCAGGTGGATATTGGTGGCCACCCACCTATTCCAACTGGCTCCTTTTGACAGTTTTAGTTCAACACATTCTTCTGTAATTATTTGTAATTGTGGATTCTACACTTTCAGGGTTGTCTTAATCCCTACACAGCTTCCAGGTGGATATTGGTGGCTGCCCACCTAATCCAACTGGATTATTTTGGAAGTTTTCATGTCAATACATCTTTATCTACTTTCAGAGCCGTTTTGGAGCCCTAAACAGTGTTTTTTTTATCTTGCCAAAGTCAAACAATAGACAGAGTTAGCTTTTGACAAAAAAATGTGTATTTCTCAAAAATACCTTTCCAACAGGTTATCATGCGCCTAAAATGGAGGTCGTATGCAAAATTTATGACCCCAGGAAGTTGAGGTATCAACTTACCCATCAGTGCCCACATAAATTTTAGCGTTTCATCTCATAGGGTTAGGTTTTTGGATGTCTAGGGTTTTGGAATTCATGAGTAATGTTAAAAATGTCTCTGGAATCTCATTGTAATCATTCTTCTCAGACGGATGTGTGTAGCATCCACATCTCTTCTCGAAGATAGATACCAACATTCGAGCAAGTTGTTTTCAGATCTGCAATTTTACAGTTTCAACCTATTTTATTTATTCAATAGAAGTTATTGTTCAATGGATATTTGTTTTTGTTCTCTGTATCTCTGTGTTAATGTACTCATTATGTTATTTATTTCGTTCCTCTCATAAATCTGAATCAGTGGTATTAGAGCGGCATGCTCTTCATTTGTTTTTCTTCGTGCATGTCCCTGACAAGATTTGGGTACAAGAAGTTGGGACATGAACCAATCAATCCTTTGCAATATTAGTCGCACCGAACCCGAACACAACTCATGGGGGATGAAAATAAATATGATGGAGCATGATATCATTTTAAATTGGTTCTCGAGGAAGCCCTTACATGAAAAAGGAACAAAATTATGGACAACTTTGTGCATATCCTTTAGCGTCTACCCACAAGAGACGCATATTCATCAAGTGGTCATGCAACCCCCTTCAAGGTACAAGAAAATTTTGATATTCAATTATTTGAAGGACTGATAGATGCGGATGTTGTAGATATATGGTTGAATATGCTCGAAGGGTATTTTTCGGTCCACAATTTTTTCAATAGGGAAAATATTACTTTTACACTCCTCAAGGTCGTCCCCCATGTTAAGGACTAGTGGGATACTTACTTTGAGAAAAGGGACATAGAGGAATATGCAATATTTGTGGTCACCCCCACATGGGATTCCTTCAGGGATGCCATAAAAGAACAATACTACCCTGTTGGAATCTACGAGGACCGGTACACAAGATGGACCACCTTGCTTTAGGAAAGGGACCAGACAGTACCAAATTTCACCAATATTTTCCATACCATGTGGACCAAATTGGGTATCAAAGACTCTGAATGACATTTGGTGTTAAAATACCGTTGTTGTCTGCATAGATACATTCAAACAGAAATGGAGTTTCTGGACATCGCATCATTTGGTACGACTTATAGATATGTTGTCAAGATTGAGCAAAAATTGAAGCAGAAGAGGAGAAAGTTTGGATTTACAAACTCCTCACAGTCGAAGCAGGGAAAACACAGCCCCAACCCAAAAAACACGGGATAGAGAAAAGATGTTCACTCTCAGGACAACCAATCCAAGTTGCAACACAAGAAGGGTAATAAGAAGTCGAAAAAGGACACGAGAAAGTGGTGTAAATACCATAAAATCCCTTGGAAAAACATTGAAGAACGTCTCTCCAAGCAGTCACTAGTGGTTGAGATGAAAGATTCTAAGTCAGAGGAAGATTCTGACTTCGAATCAAATCTAGAAGGAGGGAAGCAGATTATCGATGTCGAACATAGCGCCATTGTCACTACCACCAAATTCCATCCAAGCAAACCAGAAGAACCAGAGGAAGGGAACACCTATTTCACTCACATATGTGGGTAAAGGGGGCTTCACTTCATTTCATTATCGATAGCGGAAGTCATAAGAACCTGATCTCAGCAGAGGTTGTCAAGCAGTTGGACTTCATGATGACACCGCACCTGCAGCCCTATACCATCAGCTATCTTTTCCAAGGAAGAGATCTTTGCGTCAGCCAACAGTGTCATCTTCCCTACAGCATCAAGCCCTTCAAAGATGAGGTATTGTGTGATATTTCTCCCCTTGAATTTTGTGATGTTTTTTTAGGACAACCATATTTGTGGAAGCAACATGTTGTGTATGAGTCTAGACCCCGCAATGTTATTATTACTTTGGGTAGACAATTGTACAGGATACCAGAGGTAGCGTCGCCTACTGCTATTTCTTTAATCTCTGATAAGCAATGCAGTAAGGTCATTTCATAGACCGGGAAGTTCATCTTCTTTGTAATCCATGCTCACGGTAATTAGAAGGTCATCGCCACATCTATGACCTCTACATAGATCCTCTCTTTGTAGCAGAAGCAAGTGGACGGAATCATGGAAGAGTACAAAGACATCTTATCCTCACCCACCGGGGTACCGACGCACTGCTAAGTCAAGCATCCAATTTATTTAACCCCCAGTGCACCTCTGCCTAATGGACTAGTTTATCGTCGTCATTGAAGGAAAATGAGGAAATCAAGCATCATATCCAAGAGTTGCTTCAAAAGGGCAACATCAGACCCAACTGCTCCCCTTGTGGAAGTCCAATTGTACTGGTGCAGAAGAAAGACGGGACCTAGTGGCTCTGCATTGATTACAGAGAATTAAACAACATCACAATCAGGAACCGATACCAATTCCCCGAATTGATTACCTTCTTGAACAACTCAAGGGGGTCAAGTTCTTCAGCAAGATTGACCTAAATTCTAGCTACCACCAGGTCCCCATCGAACCGATTGATGTATGGAAGACAACTTTCAAATCTAAAGAAGGTCTCTTCGATTGGTTGGTCATGCCCTTTGGCCTAACAAATGCACCAACAACTTTCATGAGGATGATGGATGATGTATTGATACCCTTCACCAACTATTTTGTGGTGGTATATATGGATGACATCCTCATCTTCAACAGAACTTGGGAGGAGCACATGGAGCATATTCAACAAGTTTTGAGCACTCTGAGGCAGCACAAGCTATATGCCAACTTGAAAAAACACTCATTTGGCATGAACAGGGTCCAATAATTGGGCTACATTGTTTATGAACATGGGGTACATGTGGATCCAGCTAATATCCAAGTCATTTGTGACTAGCCATCCCCGACCACACTAACCAAGATTCGGAGGTTCTTGGGACTTGCCAACTTCTACCAACGGTTCGTGTTGGGATTCTCTCATATTGCATGGGCCCTCATCCAAATGACCAAGGGAAATGGCAAGGAAAATTTCACATGGGGGGAGGCACAACAATGAGAATTTGATGATCTGAAGCATCGTTGATGCTCAGCTCCAGTACTATCCTTACTCGATATGAAACAATCGTTCGAGATTGAGATTGATGCATCTGACTATGCTATAGACGCAGTTCTCACTCAGCATGGTCATCTGGTAGAATACCATAGTGAGACACTCTCAAATAGTGTCTGGAAATACCCCACCTATGACAAGAAATTTGTATTCCATTATACAAAACTTTCATCAATGGAAACATTACATTCTAGGAAAGGATACAATCATCCACATTGATCACAAACCTCTACATTTCATACAAACACGGGGGAATTTGTCGAACGACCGCCATCAGAAGTTGTCCACATACCTGCAGCAATTTCATCTCAACATCAATTATAATATAGGGATCACAAATCGTGTCGTTGACTACTTAAGTCAACCTCTCATGGTTTCACTCACCACCATGCTCCATTCCTATGGGCATGAGGCATATGAGTGGCCCCAACTTTATCAGCAAGATTCTAACTTTGTCACCACCTATCAGCTCTTGGGTATAGGCACGAATGTCACTGATTTTCACATTCAGGATAGACTATTATGCCATCTGGGCCACCTTTGTGTTCCTTCAAATGAGCTTGAAAATATGATTTAGGAGGCTCACTACAATCGGATGGAAGGACATTTTTGCGTGGAGAAAACTATGGTCATTCTACATAAACATTTTTATTGGCCAAAAATTCGACAGGACGTCAGCAAGCATATCAAATCTTTCACTTCCTGTGTCATTTCCAAGACAACCATCAAGAAGAAAGGCCTATACACCCCTCTTCTTACTCCGAAGAATCCTTGGTAATCCATCTCGAAGGATTACGTGTCTTCCTTCCATCCACCAAGCAAGGCAATGTTTGTGTATTTGTGGTGGTCGATCAATTTTCAAAGATGGTCATTCTCACAACCTGCAAGAAGAGTGTCACGGTGGCAGATACTGCCAAGATATGTTCTTCGAACAAGTGTGGGTCCATTTTAGGATACCACAAACCATCATCTTTGATTGGGACAACAGGTTCCTCAGCACATTTTGGTCAAGTTTCTAGTCATTATTGGACACCAAGCTCACTAAATCCACTGCCTTCCACCCTCAAACCAATGGCCAAACAAGGGTCGTCAATCGAATGGTCGTGCACATCCTACGCATATATAACTCTAAGAATCCATGTGCATGGGATGAGAGTCTTCCCTATATTCACCACAACTACAACAGGATCCCCATAGCTCCATCGGCCATAGCCCATTTCAGGTGGGGTTGGGATTCTAACCCTTGGGTCCCATTGATGTTGCACTACCTCTTGTAACCACACAGACAGAATCTTCCCATGTTTATTCTAAGGTCGACAAAACCACCAGATTCATTGAGTGGATTCAACACATACACCAATAGGTCGATGAGATTTTTCATAAAGCCAATGTTAAGTACAAGCAACGCCATGATCAACATCGACTACCACAAAAGTTTCAGGTAGGAGACAAGGTCTAGTTACATTTGTCGAAAGAACCTCTTACAAGGGCCCATCGGAAGCTCTGTCCACTTTTCTATGGGCCTTACACTATCACCAAGGCTGTGGGAGACAATGCTTTTGAGCTCAACACTCCCCCCTTCCTTGGATTGCACCCAGTGTTCAATGTGGACCTCCTCTGGCCATATTTTCCACCATTATTAGACACCTTAGAGATTGCATAATAGTTGACATCGATAGAGCTCAACCATGAATACATGGAACAAGCATCCACTGATAAGATAGTGGACACACAGATCAAGGGCACTCACCAGCAGAGGATCCACCTTTATCGGGTTGTCAAGGCAGGGTAGCTCCTCCACCAAGGAAAATGGATCACCTAGGGCCAAATTGAGCAAAAAATTTATCACCTAATGGGGGCACTCAATGGAATGGATACCATTTCTTCTTAAGAGAGGGGGCGGGGGAGGGAACTGATCCAGGTGGATATTGGTGGTCACCCACCTATTCCAATTGGCTCATTTTGACAGTTTTAGCTCAACACATTCTTCTGTAATTATTTGTAATTGTGGGTTCTACACTTTCGGAGTTGTCTAAAGCCATACACAGGTTCCAAGTGAATATTGGTGGCTACCCACCTAATCCAACTGGATTATTTTGGAAATTTTCATGTCAATACATCTTTATGTACTTCCAGGGTCGTTTTGGGGCCCTAAAAAGTGTTTTTTTGACTTTCCACAGTCAAATTATAGACAAAGTTAAAGTTTGGCAAAATAATGTGTATTTCTCGAAAATACCTTTCCAACGGGCTATCATGCACCTAAAACAGAGGTCGCTTGCAAAAGTTACGACCCCGGGAAGTTGAGGTACCAACTTACCCATCGGGGCCCACATAACTTTTGTCGTTTCATCTCCTAGGGTTAGGTTTTTGGATGTCTAGGGTTTTGGCATTCATGAGTAATGCTAAAAATGCCTATGGAGCCTCATTGTAATCATAGTGCTCAGACAAATGTGCATAGTAGCCACATCTCTTCTCAGAGATAGATACCACCATTCAAGTAAGTTGTTTTTAGTTCTACAGTTTTACAATTTCGGCCTATTTTATTTATTCAATAGAAGTTATTGTTATCTATTGTTGTTCTATGTATCTCTGTGTTATTGTACTCAGTCTATTATTTATTTAGTTATGCTCATATATCCGGATCAATTTGATAGCCCAAATGGAACTACCGTGAATTCATATGGTTTTGGCCAATGCTAAGTACAAGCAACGCCATGATCAACATCGGGTACCACAAAAGTTTCAGGTAGGAGACAAGGTCTGGTTACATTTTCAGAAAGAACGTCTTACAGGGGCCCATCGGAAGCTCTTTCCACTTTTCTATGGGTCTTACACTATCACCAAGGCTATGGGAGACAATGCTTTTGAGCTCAACATTCCCCCCTTCCTTGGATTGCACCCAGTGTTCAATCTGGACCTCCTCTGACCATATTTTCCACCATTATTAGACACCTCAGTGATCGCATAAAAGTTGACACCAACAGAGCTCAACCATGAATACATGGAACAAACATCCACTGATAATATAGTGGACACACAGATCAAGGGCACTCACCAGTAGAGGATCCACCTTTATCAGGTTGTCAAGGCAGGGTAGCTCCTGCACCAAGGAAAATGGCTCACCCAGGGCCAAATTCAGCAGAAATTTTCTCACCTGATGGGGGCACTCAATGGAATGGATACCATTGCTTCTTAAGGGGGGGTGGGTGGACTGATCTAGGTGGATATTGGTGGTCACCCACCTATTCCAATTAGCTCCTTTTGACAGTTTTAGTTCAACACATTCTTCTGTAATTCTTTGTAATAGTGGGTTCTACACTTTCGGGGTTGTCTGAAGCCCTACACAGGTTCCAAGTGAAGATTGGTGTCTGTCCACCTAATCCAACTGGAATTTTTCATGTCAGTACATCTTTATGTACTTCTAGGGTCGTTTTGGGGCCCTAAACAGTGTTTTTTTTACTTGTCACAGTCAAATTATAAACAGAGTCAAAGTTTGACAGCATAATGTGTATTTCTCGAAAATACCTTTCCAATGAGCCATCATGCGCCTAAAACTGAGGTCGCTTGCAAAAGTTACGACCCCGGGAAGTTGAGGTACCAACTTACCCATCGGGGCCCACATAACTTTTGGTGTTTCATCTCCTAGGGTTAGGTTTTTGGATGTCTAGGGTTTTGCCATTCATGAGTAATGTTAAAAAGGCCTATGGAGCCTCATTGTAATCATTGTGCTCAGTCAAATGTGCATAGCAGCCACATCTCTTCTCAAAGATAGATACCACCATTCGAGCAAGTTGTTTTTAGTTCTGCAGTTTTACAATTTCGACCTATTTTATTTATTCAATAGAAGTTATTGTTCACTAGATATTTGTTGTTGTTCTCTGTATCTCTATGTTATTGTACTCAGTCTATTATTTATTTCGTTATGCTCATATATCCGGATCAATTTGATAGCCCAAATGGCACTATCGTGAATTCATAGAGTTTTGGCCAATGCTAAGTACAAGCAGCGCCATGATCAACATCGGGTACCACAAAAGTTTCAGGTGGGAGACAAGGTCTGGTTACAATTGCAGAAAGAACATCTTACAGGAGCCCATCATAACCTTTGACCACTTTTATGTGGGCCTTACACTATCACCAAGGCTATGGGAGACAATGTTTTTGAGCTTAACACTCCCCGCTTCCTTGGATTGCACCCAGTGTTCAATGTGGACCTCCTCTGACCATATTTTCCACCATTATTTGACACCTTAGAGATCGCATAATAGTTGACACCAACAAAGCTCAACCATGAATACATGGAACAAGCATCCACTGATAAGATAGTGGACACACGGATCAAGGGAACTCACCAACAGAGTATCCACCTTTAATGGGTTGTCAAGGCAAGGTAGCTCCTACACCAAGGAAAATGGCTCACCCATGGCCAAATTCAGTAGAAATTTCCTCACCTAATGGAGGCACTCAACGGAATGGATACCATTGCTTCTTAAGGGGGGGGACTGATCCAGGTGGATATTGGTGGTCACCCACCTATTCCAATTGGCTCATTTTGACAGTTTTAGTTCAACACATTCTTCTGTAATTCTTTGTAATCATGGGTTCTACACTTTCAGGGTTGTATGAAGCCCTACACAGGTTCCAAGTGAAGATTGGTGGTTTCCCACCTAATCCAACTGACTTATTTTGGAATTTTTCATGTCAGTGCATCTTTATGTACTTTTAGGGCCGTTTCGGGGCCCTAAACATGGGTTTTTTACTTGCCACAATTAATTATAGACATAGTCAAATTTTGACAGCATAATGTGTATTTCTTGAAAATACCTTTCTAACGGGCTATCATGTGCCTAAAACAGAAGTCGCTTGCAAAAGTTACGACCCCGGAAAGTTGAAGTGCCAACTTACCCATCGGGGCCCACATAACTTTTGGCGTTTCATCTCCTAGGGTTAGGTTTTTGGATGTCTAGGGTTTTGGCATTCATGAGTAATGCTAAAAAAGGCCTATGGAGCCTCATTGTAATCATTGTGCTCAGACAAATGCACGTAGCAGCCACATCTCTTCTCAGAGATAGATACCACCATTCGAGCAAGTTGTTTTTAGTTCTACAGTTTTACAGTTTCAGCGTATTTTATTTATTCAATAGAAGTTATTGTTTACTAGATATATGTTGTTGTTCTTTGTATCTCTATGTTATTGTACTCGGTCTATTATTTATTTCGTTATGCTCATATATCCGGATCAATTTGATAGCCCAAATGGCATTACTGTGAATTCATAATGCTCAATAACTAAAAAATAAAAATTTAAACCAAATTTAAAAAAATAGAAAACCAAAAAAAAAAAAATTAAAAACAATTTTACAATACAAAACCTAAATCAATAACTAAAGAATAAAAAAAAATTAAAACCAAATTTAAAATAAACTTCTAACCAAATTTTAAAAAAATAGAAAATTAAAAACAATTTTACAATACAAAACCTATCAATTTTAATTGAAACTAATGTAAAAAAAATTAAAAAATTAAAACTCAAATATAAACAAATTTAATAACATTTAAAACAAAATATTAAAAAAAAAATTACAATTGAAATAACATAAAATTTTAATTAAAACTAAAACCAAAAAACAAATTTTATAAATTACAAACTCTACTTATTTTTTCTTTAATTTGTTTGTTTAAAAAAAAATTACATATTAATAAAAATTTAATTTGGTTTTTTTAATATATATTTTAAATTTTTTTTGTATTTTTTTAACCGTTATAAAGTTTTTGGGGCATAAATTTGGTTTTTTTAATATATATTTTTTATTTTTTTGTATTTTTTTAAGTAAGTTTTTCGCCATAAATTTGTTTTTTTACCTCTTTTTTATCTTTTTAGTTTTTTAAGTTTTTTTTTTATTATTATTTAAATTTGTTTTTTAATTTCAATTATTTTATTTTTCTTAATATTTTTGAGTTTTTAATTTATCAAAAAAAATGAATTATAATTGTTTTGTTAAATATTAAAAAAAAAGGTTATTTAAGTACAATGATTTTATAAGTATTGAAGTAAGGTAAAAAAATGTATTAAAATTATATTTTTCACTATATTTAAAAAGTATGGAACCATAATTTAATTAAGGAAACAAGAATCTTAATTTCAAAAAAATAATTGGTAAAAAATATTTTTAAGTTTGAAAGAAGCATGGAAAAATGACAAAAAACATTGTTGAAAAAAAAAATTAGAAGAAATTGAAAATAGATAGAAAAATAAACATTTAAAAAAATGGCGTGAAAACATTATAGATCATAAAATTTAAAATATCAAAAAAAACACCTAAAAGGGGAAGGGGGGTACTACCAATAGCACCATTTTTAAAAACGGGGTAAAAAAAGTGACCCCTAAAAAATGAGAACTATGTAGAGTTCTCGTTAAGTTGTAAACTATGTTAAACACCATCTCTACAAAAAACAAGAGGAAGATATGTCATCCTCTGTTGAGTACATAATTGTTGCAATGAACAATAGTATAAGCAACAAAAACTAATGGAAAAAACGATGACCCAAAGTTGTCAAACTTGTACAACCTAGTAATATCATCAGCAATTTCAATTGCATAACATGTTTAGTATTTTTTATATCCTTAATTACAACTTGGTGAATTGAAAACTCTACAGTTTTACCTTCACCTGAATGAGTGATTTGATACATCGATATAAGGTTGCAAGAAAGACTTGGAACACATAATATATCATTGAAGTTATCATTATCTACCTGAATTGTAAACCCTACAACACTATGAGATCTATCATCACCAACGAATATTTTATTGGTGTTATATTTATTAATAGTAGAAAATATGGCTTTATCCTTAACCATATGATAAGATGCTCCAGAATCAGTGAGTCATCAGAGGTAGAAGTTGCATTGAAAGAGAAACTAGAAACAGAAAGTGCATGTCCATGACAAGAAGAAAAAAAAGTAAAATCAACACTAATGTTGTGTTTTTTTTATCGTTGTTTTTAAAGTTCTCATCTTCTTAAAACATTTGGACTCCTCACGACCATTTTTCCCACAAAAATTGCAATGTTTATCAGTGTTCTTACTTTTGGATTTTGCTCATTTGTCACCATTAGGAGCGGAAGTTGACTCAGAGGGTTTGGGACCCTTATTTTGTTTGTTGTTGTGGTAAGGATGTTTCTTCGAATTCTTGGATTTATATTTCTACTAGACCACTAAGGCTTTGTTTGATGTACCCATAGTACTAATCAATCCAAGTTGTAGAAGTCAATCCAAGTTGTAGAAGTTTATCGTGGTCTCGAATCAGAGCATCACAAAATAACTCAAAAGAGGGTTTTTTTATAAGCACTCCCTAGAGCTTCTCTAGTGGCATAAAGGTAGATACAAAAACAAAATATGTATTACCAAGCTTAGTAAGAATAACATATATGCATCGATCTTCTCGCAGATCTATTTTACATTCTATATATATGTGTGTGTTTTGAACTTAGATAAATAATTTTCCATGCAAAGAAAATCATTTGGACTTAAGTTCATTAACTGATTCTCCAACTGGTGGGCTCGAATAATATTGTGTTTACCAAACACAACGTCAAGCTTTGCCCAAGTATCATCGGGGTCCTAAATTTCTTGAAGGTAAAATCTTAAATCAAGAGAGATAGACATTTTGATCAGTCCACGTGCTTCGTCATTCTTATTGATCCATTTAACTTTATTTTCATCAACAGTGGGTTATAGTGATTTCTCCAATGTAATATGGTACAATCATTTACTTCTTAATGCATCTTTCATATGGGATTTCCATGAGAAGTAGGAGATGTCATATTAAAATATGTAAGAAAAAAGATGAAATTGATAGTCTGGATGGAAAGATATCGAAAAAATAAGGTATTTCAAAAAAAATGGCACTAAAAATGAACTTCATATATGAAAGTTATACCATTTTGAAAAAAGGCATAAATGATAACCAAAGGACCACGTGACAAGTAAAAGATGGTCCATGTAATGATGTTCCTCCTAGTTGTGCCTATAAGCTAACTTTTAAATAAGTTATTTATGAAGCGACTCACTTTTATAGAATAAGCGATGATCACTTTTACAATGAAGTTACTTTGTAAATGAAAATGCATGCAAAATCACCTAAAAATAAGATATTAAATATTCACTTTTATAACTTAAGTGAAATGCATTTAACAATGGATGCATGAATTCTTTTTTTAAGTAACAAAAAATAAATTTGAACTCAATACCTTTTACAAAATAATGTAACCTTTAACCAAGTGAAATAGTACAAAACACATTATAATCTAAACGAAGGAGGATTGGGGATGTTGTTGTGGTGGTAGTGGAAGACAATCTTGGAGAGCATAAAAACTATTTTTCAAACGAAAAAAATCCGTTTATTGACAACAATAAGAGTTGGATCTTGGTTAACTTACCCGAAAAATGAAAATTTCTCCTCTGTTTCTAATTTACCGAGATTGCACAAAGTGTACAACAAAGAGCATATGCAAATAAGAAAACTTTTTATGAACTATTTCTGATTTGTCGAAATCGCATAAAGTGCAGAGCAAAGAGCATACGCAAATCAAAAAGAGTAGCAACCTAGAAACAAAAAACATCAAAACAAAATATAATCTCTACAAAAATTTAAAAATTATGTATTCAAGTTTTATATCTCTGAATCTGACTAAAATGGTCGTATCTTGGACAAACAAAAACTTTTTTAAGGGAAACAAAAAACGTTTTTCGAAACAATAACTCTAAACGGAATGGAATAGTCCTCTCGGCCCATAAATGTAGAAAATGGAAAAAACCAAAGATGCAAAAACACAATTTTACGATCTCGATCTACAACAAAAGTGGATCTTCAAATACGTTATGATACCATGTTCGACAACATAAGCACTCCAACAGAAAACGAACACCTTCAATAACCACTCACACAACCAAAACAAAAATCAACACATCAATGTTTTGACGTTTCGAGAGATTTACAAGAGTTTACCGCAATCGATCGACAAATAATCATCCATGCTCTTTAAATAGAGATCTTGGACCAATAGAATGTTAAGCCACGGATCAATGTAATCATTAAGATTGAGAAGAATATGATCCGTCGAATCACTCTATGTCGATAACATATCGTGACAATCTAATTACCTAACTACAAATGCATACTAAAGAAACACATTTTTACCTAACGATACATTAAACCAAGTTGATTTTAACTAATTCTTAAGTGTCTAAATATCCTAACAAACATGTGGTGCCATCAATTTTTCTATTTAAATATAACAAATGTGCAAAAGAATCCAAAATATATAAAATATCTTATTTAAAACAAAAAAATGGTGGATTACGTGTTTTAAAAAATGATATATACATTAATGATGGTAAGTTGTGTATTTTAAAAATGCATCTTTTAAGAAATCCTTCTCTTAAAATAAATAATATTTTAAAAAAATATAGATTTCTACTAAAAGAAAATCTGTGATCTCTAATTTATTAATTAAAATGCCATGACCACAGTCTATATAATCAGTGTGTACATGTATATCGAAGAGGATATTATATAATCAGTGTGTACATGAATATTAAAGAGAATATCACTGATTCGTTACACTCCGATTTATTGTTCAAATACAACAGCATTATTTTCAAAAATAATCCATATTAGAAAGAACATTGTTTCATTTATCGTTAAAATTAAGAGTACATCAAAAAACTACTCGTATTAAAGAAGACAACAGTGTTTTATTGTAGTCTCATTTATCTTTTACTTGATTTCTCGTTTAAACAAGAGAGAAACAGAAAATAAGTCATATGAAAGAAGACAGCATTGTTTCATTATACTCTATTTCCTGTTTTAAATAAAAGGACAATATTGTTTCATCTTACTTTCACCCAAACACATGTAAAAAGATATCTAAAAGGATGGCATTGTTTCATTATACTTTTAAGAAACGACCCAGCACATATATTAAAAAGACATCATTATTCGATTTCTAGCGGTTCATAGGGACAAAAAGCACAAGTATAAAGATCAATTTACTGTGAATTGTAAGAAATGAAAGTGAATTACATAACACAAGTTCCCTTTCTAATCTAGTTGGGCAMCAGTAAAAACAAAGATCTAAATTGATAGCCCATGCACATTAAATATCATCAAATAATCCCCTTGTTTTGGGTTGCCACTTTAGCATTTTCAGGTACACAATGCAACATGTTATGATCTCCTCTCAAACGTACCCACTAGGATTGACCCCATTATAAAACGTGTGGCACTCAAAATATCATACCTGCTAATACACAATCACATTTTTGCATGATAATTTCATCATAAGTCATACCTAGCTTGTCAGAAATATGGATATATTTATACAAACTGTTTGAAATAGAAACCAGAACTTCCAGCTGATACAAACAAAACGACGATTATGAACATAACAGGCATCTAATTCCCTCTGCTTAGACTCTCAAAAATAGTAGATTTTATTTGCAAGTAGAATATCATGAAATCTGGACTCTAAAGTTTCAGTATGGTCGGTTACCCCACCCAGGATGCGGCTGCATGGGGGATGGACCAGGTGGCATCAATGGCCTCGTCTGTGACCTGCCTGGATCTGGCATACCATATGGGGAAGAAATAGGTGGTGGTGCATATCCAGGGCCTGCATAAAAACCGGAAAGTATTACATCAGTACTCATACCTGAGAAACAGATAGAATGCATGTCTTGACTCTTGCATTGACAGGAATCAAAGAGAAGAAAACTTGACAATACACCTCCCAAAAGCCATGAATCTTCAATATATGATGACAAACAAAATTCACATTAGTTTTGGTAACAAATATATTATAGAATCTTCAAAACATGGCTCTAACCGGGCCAGAAACTTCCATGAAGGAAATGATTTAATAGTCATAAGTGTCTTTTGATTCAACTATTGGATGAAAAGAAGATAAAATGAACAGCTCATCTCTGAAATCATGATTAATGAGCACCTTCCCTTTGCACTTTTCCTACAGGTGAAAATACAGAAATAGCTTCAAATTGGTTTCTATTATATATATCAAGGAAA
>JZKD02S1887097.1:0-12614 GCA_000966675.3 Picea glauca | reverse complement strand
ACCTTCCTAGAGAAATCATCTATAAAAGTTACAAAATATGATGATCCTCCATACGAAATAGTAGGGGATGGTCCCCAAACATTAGAATGGATATAATCAAGGATTCCTTCACTGGTGTGTCTTCCGATTTTAAATTTCTGCCTAATCTGTTTTCCATAAATACAGTGCTTGCAGAAATCTAACTTTAAAGACTTTAGACTAGGAAGCAACTTGCGATCAGATAATACCTTCAATCCTCTTTCGCTCATATGGCCCAACGGTTGATGCCACAAACGAACAGAATCACTGTCATTCTCGGATACAGCTGTCGCATGATCTGACTCAATTCTTCCTTCTAACAGAAACAGGTTACCAACCTTCTTCACCTTCATGACCAGTAGGATTCCTTTGTAGACCTTCATAACTCCACCTTGAACAATACTTTTATACCCTCAAGTGTCTAACACTCCCAAAGAAATTAGGTTCTTCCTAAGCTCAGGTACATGTCTCACATCAGTTAGTATTTTAAGAGTTCCATCAAACATCTTAATTCGAATGCTACCAATTCCCACAACTTTACACGAGATATCATTTCCCATGTAAACTACTCCATCATCTATAGACTGGTAAGAACAAACCAGTGTCTATGAAGACACAAGTGATTTGAAGCACCAGAATCTAATAACCATTGTTGATCATGACGTGAACCAATACTAATTGATAAAACTTCATCAGTCATACCTGACCTGTTGTTGAACCTGTTTCGGTTGCATTTGCTTCCTTCGTCTCTTTTGGAGGGTCTTCTTTGGAGGCTTGTTGTCTCTTCCAACAATCCTTCTTCAGGTGTCTAGATTTGCCACAAAACCAACACTTAAGCTTGCTCTTCTTTCCCTTCGACTTTGACTGAGAGAAATCCCTTTGACCTCCTCTTTCTTTGGGTCTGCCTCTGACCATCATCGCCTCAAATGTAGAGGTTTCTGAATTGGATTTCTTCCTTCTTTCCTCAAACAGTAAAGCTCCAACAATAACATCAAACTCAATACTTTCTATTGTGCTAAAACTAATAGAGGTAACAAAGTGATCCCATGACTCAGGCAAAGAACACAATAATGTAATTACCTTATCTTCAGATTCAAATTTTACTCCCATGCTAGTCAACTGGACTAAAAGAGTATTAAAAGTATTTAAATGATCATCTATTTTCGTACCTTCCTTCATGTGCAAACTATACAATTGTCTTTTCATGAAGATTTTATTCGTCAAGGATTTCGTCATATACAAGCTTTCCAACTTCGTCCACAAACAAGTTGTTGTCTTCTCCGAGACAATGTTGAACAAAACATCATCGTCCAAACACAGGCATATGGCACTTAGTGCTCTCGCATTGATCTCATCCCAGTCTTCATTTGTTATGGTCATGGGTTGCTTTGTTTTTCCCAAAAGCGCCTTCACCACGCCTTGTTGCACGAGCAAATCGTGCATCTTAACCTTTCAGATCTCGAAATTGTTCTTGCCATTGAACTTTTCGATTTCGAATTTAGCACTCTGAGTTTTCACCATTAGCAAAGGAAAAAATTCCAAAACCACTGCTTATAATAACCAATCCCTTTAAAAAATATGTGGAGGAATAATGGTATAAACTCCAAAAGGTTTAATAAAAAATCCATTTTACTAACCTCACCTCTTAAACATAAAAATAAAATTCACCTTTACTTTTTACTTTATACCTTTACTCCATAAAAAAACCTTTTAAAACATCCTCCACCCTTTTGTTTTATGCAAACAATATTTTAATTCCAAATACTGTAAAAAACTTTTTCACTCCATAAAAAACATACCTTTACTTTTTCACTTCATAAAAAACATGTTAATGTTTCTTACCTTTACTTTTTCACTTCATAAAAAACATGCGAATGTTTCTTACCTTTACTTTTTCACTTCATAAAAAACATGCGAATGTTTCTTAAGGATAGTGTCGGATCAATGCTCCCTCACTATGGATGGGGGAGCGCTAGCACTCTGTGATGCATTAACCGGGTGCGTGAGTTTTCCGAAAAATGGAATTTCACAAGTGTGATTGCATCGACGCGCCTCTAACACTGCCTAGGGAGCGTCGATGACTTTCTACTCAATCCGCGATCTTGAACCACGGATCTGGTCCTCACGAATCTCCAACGTGCTCTGATACCAATTGTTAGAATTGCAAATGCGGAAAACACAATTCACATATGATAATCAACAATCACACTGATAAGAAACACAGATATTTCACATGGTTCACCCAAATGTTGGGCTACGTCCACCAAGCAGAGGTATCGGTTGTCTTATTATTCAGATCATGGAGATTACAACAGCTTCACTAATACATCTCTCACTCTGTCTCAGCCTCTATGGGCATACACAAATTTATAGTAATTTACACAAGAAGCTAATACATTTAAAGCACTCCTATCCATATTCTAACTTGGTCTATTTAGTTGCAACCAACGCAGAATAATAGGATCCAAATCCATCCTTGGAGGAATTTGTTATCACCAAATCCCAACATGTCCTAGTGTTTCGAGGATGATTTGGCATGATTCATCTTGATGGCGGTCTACTACTTGGGCGCCCTTGCTTGTTTAGTGATTTTTGGCTCTTGGATAGACTTGTGACGGGGTTTACTATGAATTTTGGTTGGGCGCTCTCCCACTGTTGACTTCGTGGCACATATTTGGAGGTCGACCTATACACATTGCATTGTTTTAGAAGCCTTCGCCTTGGGCATTGTAGCCTTGCGTTGGGTGGTGTGACCTTGCCTTGAGTGTTGTGACACCTTGCCATGGGAGTTGTGACACCTTGCCTTGGGAGTTGTGACATTGCATTCAAATTTGTGAGCATGTGCCTGGGGCATTGGAGGAGCTTACTAGCATGTGGATGTCCACCTTTGAGGAGTTTGTTGATGGAGCGTTCACTTGCCTTGGCACACATGTATGACATCTCATCTTTTATATCATTATTTATTGCTAGAGAGGGACTGTCCCCTTTTCCAAGGTGTTTGTTAGCACCTAGCACATGGATTGAAGAGTTAGTTGGTGGTTTGACCCCTCACAATAGGGGCTCTAACTACTTGCACATAATTTGATAGTCATTACACCTTGGAGACCACACTTGTAACAATTGCATTCTATTTTGGAGGGACATGCCACCTACTTGGTCCACAAGTGCCATGTTGAGTTGGGTCTTGCACATATTTTGATAGTGGAGCAACTTGTATTGGAGAAGATTGAAAGGGGCGACGACTATCATACTCTATTGTTTCTACCACACGTGCTATCTTGGGTCTCATTGCATATTTTGAGGGTGTTGAATTTCCTGAACCTAGCACCTGGCAATTAATTCCGAGCAAAACACATTTAATGAATTAAAGCACAGGTAGGTTACTCAACGAAAATAAGCGGAAGCATAAAACACAGAAACCATAACACATTGCACGAGATATTCAAGTAAACACCCCTAGAAAAACCCTTGCGGGAAAACCAGTTCTGAATTTGATTTTATTGCTAAAAATCATGGGCTCCTGTCCTGGGATAATGGCCCATCAGAGGAATTACAATGTAGCAATAGCCTAGCCCACTTGGCTACTATCTCCTTGCTACCCCTTTGAACACTTCCTTAACCCTGCCCACTCAGACACAAGTACATGAGGAAGACTCCCTCTTGCTTCTATGCACTCATTGTGTGCCTCTCACTCTCCTTAGATCTCCTTTTATAATTCCTTTAATGACTAAAACCCTAACCCTAGATCTATAACGATCAAGATTAGATCTCACCCCTATGAGAGCAATGTCGTGACTTAATCTCTCGTTCAGATCACTTAAGTCACTCAACTTTATAAAAATCACTTTAAGTCATTAAATATAAAAGATACTTTATAAAAACACTTTACAAAGTTACTATCTAGAGTGTGTCGCTCGGACAACTCTGCATGCTAGGCACTACCAATGCAGAAGTACTTGTCTAAGCTACCCCAAAAACTAACAGAGGGAAACCTAGTTTTAGGAGCAGTTATCTTTTGACAGATCAATGCCATTAAATGCAAAGTGGCCACGAGATTTCCAAAAATGTGGTCATAATAGAAACTCTGACAAAAATTGATGTAGTTTTGGTGTTTTCAAAATCTTCTGTCAATAAAACTCTTGCTACATTTTTACCACGCATTTGAGGAGCACCCCACCTTTATTGCATGAGTGCTTTGGTTGTTTTGGGAGATCATTATTGATGTATGCCCACAATGGGGAGAGCCCTAGCTCTTGAGGGCACATGGCACACATTTTTATGCATTATTGATAGGACGTTTCACCTTGGAGGACTTTGTGAAGATTGTTGCATAACAACTCCTTTATTTTATTATTGTTGACTCATCTTATGGAGTTGGTTACATGAGAGCATTATTGTAGTGTTTTCCTCGCATATTTTATTGATTCTTCTTGGAGAAGAAAGTGGATCTCAACAAATCATTGCTACTTTTAGTAATGAAGTTGTTGAAGAGGTTATTTTATTGTATTCCTTGGAAAGATTAGTGGATCTAGGAAAGCAATTATTATTTTATGTTGACTTGAAACCTATATAAGGGTTTACTCTCTCTCATTTTGGTATGGTTGGATTGGGGGAGAAATCCCTTGGGGCTTAGTTGAATATCTTTTGGATGCTTTGGAGGATCAATGAAATGCTTTTGTGGATGAGGACGTCTTGTAGATCTTAATGCTCTCTCATATTGTTGGAGTTATCTTGACAAATGTTTACAGGGTGGTGAATTTGGTAAGTATATTCCTTTTCCCTTTATGTTATCGATGGAGTGTTGGAGTTCATTTACTTTTGTGATCTCTCTAGTTACATTTCAACAGTTTGGGACAGAAAGGAAAGTTAGTGTTGCTTGAGTGCTTTCAGCCTTACTATCCTCTTTCCATTATTAGGATTACCTCCCATTTGAGCCTTGATTTGACCCCATTGCCCAATGGAAAAACACTAGTCTTCGGTCCTTTCATATATCTTATTTTCTTCAATTCATTTGAGTGTTTTCAGCCTTACTATCTTCTTTCCATTATTAGGATTACCTCCCATCTGAGCCTTGATTTGACCACATTTCCCAATGGAAAGACACTAGTCTTCAATCCTTCCATCCATCTTATTTTCTTTGTTGCACCTTGGTCTTAATTGCACAAGTACTAGCAATCCTAATCTAGAGAAGCCCCCCTTGAGCCAAAGGAGAGATGGCTTAAAGTGAAAAAAAGAGGGTTGGTGAGGTGATAGTTACCTCCCTCTTAGTTACACCAAAGCCTTTCTTGAGCTTTAGGAATTTATCTCAAAAAGTGAGGGTTTATCTCATAACAAGCCCTACAAGTCCATGGCTCCAATTTTTCTAGTCGGAAAGTAATAAAATAAATGACAATTATACATTGATCCATTTCGGATCATACTTCCCCATTTTGGGAGGCTTTTGGTCTCCAAAAGATTTCCCTAAAAGAGATGAGGAAACATTTTCTCGACCTTCTACCTAGACTAACATTTGGCATTGTCTAGAAGTTGACATTTTAAATCAACATGCCAGAGTTCTTGCTGTCCCCATCTAGTTGTTTTGTACTTCTTCTGGAAAATTTTATCATCTACTAACTCTGCCTAAGCTTCTAGTGCTAAGTCCTCCATGGTAGGTAAGACGTTCACCTCATTTTCCTAATCTAGCATGGAAGTTTCATAGACTTCCAGATTTTCCACATTCACAACTAAGTAAATGCACGTTCATAGAGGTAGATTGAGTCTATAGGCATTATTGCATTCTTGTTCCAACACTTCCAACAGACCATACTGCAAAGCCTTATCTTCTTCCAAGAATCTCGAAGCCTTTCTTTGTTCAAACACAATCAAACTTGATCTCCTACCTTGAATGTCTTCTTAACTCTGTGTTTGTTAGGGACCTAACCCCTCACGTAGATAGAATAATATATTTTGCATGTAATAAAGGCCGACATTAGTTAATAAAGCCTAAATATATTTCCATGTAATAAAGGTCGACATTAGTTAGTAAGGCCTACTTAATAAATGTGAACAAGTCAATAGACCTAATAGAAGCTTCCTCTTCTAGAAAGATCTTCCTCTAGAATGTTCTTTAGAAGATAGAATTAGTATAAATAAGAGTACGAGGCATGAGAATATAAATAAGAGTAGGAGACATGAGAAAGTGTGTCTTGCTAATTATTGTAATAGAGCTCTGCTCTGCTGGAGGTTGCCCCCTCGAAGAGGCAAGTAAACATTGTTTTCTTTGAATAAAGGTATTATTTCTGGTGTTGTTCTTCTCATATTTTGTTGTTCCATTGATATCTATTGAATATTCTTGTTTCTGCATATTATATTACATTTGGTACCTTACAATGTTGGTCATGCCTAGCCTTGTACTTCTCATGTAACTTCTTCAATGTCTCTTGTACTTGCAAATGGATCTACTTGATCTTCTTAATGAATCTTCCAAACCCTCAATGCTTCTCCCATGGTGTCTTCCTTCTCTCATCCATGTTGTCCACATACAACAGCCAAATCCAAAGGTGGCAAATATCCAAAGCATGTTTCAAATGGTGACTTATTAGTGGAAGTGTGCACTGCTCTATTAAAAGAGTGTTACTATAGATCAAATTCTCATCCCAATTTCTTAGATGTTTTTGATTGTAACCTCTCAAATGCTAAGCCAATGTCTTGTTCACCACTTTTGTCAACCTATCTGTTTGTGGATGATAAGTTGTAGATCTCTTCAACTTGGTGTCCATCTTCTCCCAAAGTGTAATCTAAAAGGCATTGAGAGATCTAGTATCTAAGATGATGCTCCTTGGTATCCCAAAGTGCAAACTGCATCTTATCCCCTGATGGTCTTTTTACAATGCATGAGAATGCACATCTTACTAAAATGTCCACTACCACAAATAAATAGTCATGTCCCCCACCTTATTCTTGGCAATCTACCCACAAAAGTAATGAAGATGCTCCTCCCATGCCCTAGTATGTATAGGTAAGGGGCAATATAGACTTTGTTTCTTATTCCTAGGTTCAGCCATACATCAAACTTCAAAGTATACATCCTCTAATAAACCAAGCTAAATCTTGTTGAATTTTGGGCCAATACACATCCCTCTATAAGGTGGCCATTGTTTTCCCAACACCAAAATTACCTAAAACTTTGGAGGTGTGATTCTCTCTGATAAGTTACAAACTTCCTCATTTAAGTGCACAAAGCTTGTCCAACTTGTAGAGCAACCCATCCTAGAGATGGTAGTCAACCTTGCTATCACCTTCTTCTTCATGAATTTGGCCCTCTAGCTACTGAAATATCTCCTTGAATTTATCATCTTCTGTGTATTCCTCTTTGTATGCATCATGGGTTAAATGCTCCATGTACATAAAGTACCCAAAGTTGTGATCTTGGATGTGGGAGACCTTGAAAGCATGTCCACTAACTTATTAGTATTGCCCTTCATATACTTGATGAGAAGATGAAATTGCTACAAAAATACCATCCACTTGGAGTCTTTGCTTGCTAAATCTTACTTTGGGCCTAAAAATATTGCAACAACAAATCACTGGTGTGGATGCTAGCCTCTTTACTCGTCAAATAGTGCTTCCATTTCTTAACAGCTTACACCATAGCATATAAAACCCTTGTCATATGTGGAATAGTTCATCATTGTTCCATGAAACAATTCAAAGTGATAACATAACAACTTACCTCCTTGCATCAACACTACGTAGTATTTAAACTCGGCCCAAGTTGTTATCCACTCGCCAAACCGGCCGAGTAGATATCCAATCGAGTCAAATCGGCCTTCAACTTGGCTCAGTGACCGATTTGGTACTAAACCAGCCGAGTTGAAGAACAACTCGGTCGTTTCGGTACCAAACTGATCAATCCGGTCAAGTCCATGCCTACTCGGTCGATTCGATTCCGGACCCACCCTAGGGTAATGGTAATGTTAAATTGTTAAAGTAAAAGGATGAAAATGAAAGAAAATTCTTTCATTTCCATCCTTTTACTTAAATTTTTAACAATACCATTAATTGTTTCAGGATGTTTGAGAGTGGTTCCAACCTCATTGGACTTCATATGGAAAAGGTAGAATTTTAGGTCCCATTCAAAATTTAGCAAACTTAACGGTTTTCAAGATTTCAAGATTGGCAGGATTGCAATGTTCCCACTGGATTCTATCATGTATGAGGGTATGGAACTGGCATTTAATCAAGGGCACCAAGCCCTCTATGTACCTCGATGTTGGTGACATTGATTGTTGAACTCTTATGTCATGACCCNGAAGATTGTTGCATAACAACTCCTTTATTTTATTATTGTTGACTCATCTTATGGAGTTGGTTACATGAGAGCATTATTGTAGTGTTTTCCTCGCATATTTTATTGATTCTTCTTGGAGAAGAAAGTGGATCTCAACAAATCATTGCTACTTTTAGTAATGAAGTTGTTGAAGAGGTTATTTTATTGTATTCCTTGGAAAGATTAGTGGATCTAGGAAAGCAATTATTATTTTATGTTGACTTGAAACCTATATAAGGGTTTACTCTCTCTCATTTTGGTATGGTTGGATTGGGGGAGAAATCCCTTGGGGCTTAGTTGAATATCTTTTGGATGCTTTGGAGGATCAATGAAATGCTTTTGTGGATGAGGACGTCTTGTAGATCTTAATGCTCTCTCATATTGTTGGAGTTATCTTGACAAATGTTTACAGGGTGGTGAATTTGGTAAGTATATTCCTTTTCCCTTTATGTTATCGATGGAGTGTTGGAGTTCATTTACTTTTGTGATCTCTCTAGTTACATTTCAACAGTTTGGGACAGAAAGGAAAGTTAGTGTTGCTTGAGTGCTTTCAGCCTTACTATCCTCTTTCCATTATTAGGATTACCTCCCATTTGAGCCTTGATTTGACCCCATTGCCCAATGGAAAAACACTAGTCTTCGGTCCTTTCATATATCTTATTTTCTTCAATTCATTTGAGTGTTTTCAGCCTTACTATCTTCTTTCCATTATTAGGATTACCTCCCATCTGAGCCTTGATTTGACCACATTTCCCAATGGAAAGACACTAGTCTTCAATCCTTCCATCCATCTTATTTTCTTTGTTGCACCTTGGTCTTAATTGCACAAGTACTAGCAATCCTAATCTAGAGAAGCCCCCCTTGAGCCAAAGGAGAGATGGCTTAAAGTGAAAAAAAGAGGGTTGGTGAGGTGATAGTTACCTCCCTCTTAGTTACACCAAAGCCTTTCTTGAGCTTTAGGAATTTATCTCAAAAAGTGAGGGTTTATCTCATAACAAGCCCTACAAGTCCATGGCTCCAATTTTTCTAGTCGGAAAGTAATAAAATAAATGACAATTATACATTGATCCATTTCGAATCATACTTCCCCGTTTTGGGAGGCTTTTGGTCTCCAAAAGATTTCCCTAAAGGAGATGAGGAAACATTCTCTCGACCTTCTACCTAGACTAACATTTGGCATTGTCTAGAAGTTGACATTTTAAACCAACATGCCAGAGTTCTTGCTGCCCCCATCTAGTTGTTTTGTACTTCTTTTGGAAAATTTTATCATCTACTAACTCTGCCTAAGCTTCTAGTGCTAAGTCCTCCATGGTAGGTAAGACGTTCACCTCATTTTCCTAATCTAGCATGGAAGTTTCATAGACTTCTAAATTTTCCACATTCACAACTAAGTAAATGCACGTGCATAGAGGGAGACTGAGTCTATAGGCATTATTGCATTCTTGTTACAACACTTCCAACGGACCATGTTGCAAAGCCTTATCTTCTTCCAAGAATCTCGAGGCCTTTCTTTGTTCAAACACAATCAAACTTGATCTCCTACCTTGAATGTCTTCTTAACTCTGTGTTTGTTAGGGACCTAACCCCTCACGTAGATAGAATAATATATTTTGCATGTAATAAAGGCCGACATTAGTTAATAAAGCCTAAATATATTTCCATGTAATAAAGGTCGACATTAGTTAGTAAGGCCTACTTAATAAATGTGAACAAGTCAATAGACCTAATAGAAGCTTCCTCTTCTAGAAAGATCTTCCTCTAGAATGTTCTTTAGAAGATAGAATTAGTATAAATAAGAGTACGAGGCATGAGAATATAAATAAGAGTAGGAGACATGAGAAAGTGTGTCTTGCTAATTATTGTAATAGAGCTCTGCTCTGCTGGAGGTTGCCCCCTCGAAGAGGCAAGTAAACATTGTTTTCTTTGAATAAAGGTATTATTTCTGGTGTTGTTCTTCTCATATTTTGTTGTTCCATTGATATCTATTGAATATTCTTGTTTCTGCATATTATATTACATTTGGTACCTTACAATGTTGGTCATGCCTAGCCTTGTACTTCTCATGTAACTTCTTCAATGTCTCTTGTACTTGCAAATGGATCTACTTGATCTTCTTAATGAATCTTCCAAACCCTCAATGCTTCTCCCATGGTGTCTTCCTTCTCTCATCCATGTTGTCCACATACAACAGCCAAATCCAAAGGTGGCAAATATCCAAAGCATGTTTCAAATGGTGACTTATTAGTGGAAGTGTGCACTGCTCTATTAAAAGAGTGTTACTATAGATCAAATTCTCATCCCAATTTCTTAGATGTTTTTGATTGTAACCTCTCAAATGCTAAGCCAATGTCTTGTTCACCACTTTTGTCAACCTATCTGTTTGTGGATGATAAGTTGTAGATCTCTTCAACTTGGTGTCCATCTTCTCCCAAAGTGTAATCTAAAAGGCATTGAGAGATCTAGTATCTAAGATGATGCTCCTTGGTATCCCAAAGTGCAAACTGCATCTTATCCCCTGATGGTCTTTTTACAATGCATGAGAATGCACATCTTACTAAAATGTCCACTACCACAAATAAATAGTCATGTCCCCCACCTTATTCTTGGCAATCTACCCACAAAAGTAATGAAGATGCTCCTCCCATGCCCTAGTATGTATAGGTAAGGGGCAATATAGACTTTGTTTCTTATTCCTAGGTTCAGCCATACATCAAACTTCAAAGTATACATCCTCTAATAAACCAAGCTAAATCTTGTTGAATTTTGGGCCAATACACATCCCTCTATAAGGTGGCCATTGTTTTCCCAACACCAAAATTACCTAAAACTTTGGAGGTGTGATTCTCTCTGATAAGTTACAAACTTCCTCATTTAAGTGCACAAAGCTTGTCCAACTTGTAGAGCAACCCATCCTAGAGATGGTAGTCAACCTTGCTATCACCTTCTTCTTCATGAATTTGGCCCTCTAGCTACTGAAATATCTCCTTGAATTTATCATCTTCTGTGTATTCCTCTTTGTATGCATCATGGGTTAAATGCTCCATGTACATAAAGTACCCAAAGTTGTGATCTTGGATGTGGGAGACCTTGAAAGCATGTCCACTAACTTATTAGTATTGCCCTTCATATACTTGATGAGAAGATGAAATTGCTACAAAAATACCATCCACTTGGAGTCTTTGCTTGCTAAATCTTACTTTGGGCCTAAAAATATTGCAACAACAAATCACTGGTGTGGATGCTAGCCTCTTTACTCGTCAAATAGTGCTTCCATTTCTTAACAGCTTACACCATAGCATATAAAACCCTTGTCATATGTGGAATAGTTCATCATTGTTCCATGAAACAATTCAAAGTGATAACATAACAACTTACCTCCTTGCATCAACACTACGTAGTATTTAAACTCGGCCCAAGTTGTTATCCACTCGCCAAACCGGCCGAGTAGATATCCAATCGAGTCAAATCGGCCTTCAACTTGGCTCAGTGACCGATTTGGTACTAAACCAGCCGAGTTGAAGAACAACTCGGTCGTTTCGGTACCAAACTGATCAATCCGGTCAAGTCCATGCCTACTCGGTCGATTCGATTCCGGACCCACCCTAGGGTAATGGTAATGTTAAATTGTTAAAGTAAAAGGATGAAAATGAAAGAAAATTCTTTCATTTCCATCCTTTTACTTAAATTTTTAACAATACCATTAATTGTTTCAGGATGTTTGAGAGTGGTTCCAACCTCATTGGACTTCATATGGAAAAGGTAGAATTTTAGGTCCCATTCAAAATTTAGCAAACTTAACGGTTTTCAAGATTTCAAGATTGGCAGGATTGCAATGTTCCCACTGGATTCTATCATGTATGAGGGTATGGAACTGGCATTTAATCAAGGGCACCAAGCCCTCTATGTACCTCGATGTTGGTGACATTGATTGTTGAACTCTTATGTCATGACCCTAGTAAAAATGTACCATTCACTCAAGTAAAATCACTTATTAGGCATGTTAAGCTTTTTCTATCTTATTTTAATGCTTAGAGGGTGACATTGATGATGAGGATCCTAATATAAGTAATGATCTGGATGATATGTAGTTATTTGTTGTAGCATGATTTTTTTTGGCCTCTAGAGGCCATTTAAAACCTCATTGTTGATGTATTTTGGTTCAGAGATGGATTGCACTCTGTGCTATTTTGGTTATATGCACTCTTACTTGCTATATAAATGAGAAACTTTGCATATTTGTGTATAAATGGTTTGGATTCATATGGATGCACATGAATATATATGTTTT
>JZKD02S1887075.1:66587-78478 GCA_000966675.3 Picea glauca | reverse complement strand
TTTCTAGCTAAACTGGGAGTTAAACATTTTACCTCATCATCTTATTACCCTCAAGGAAATGGGCAAGCTGAGTCTACTAACAAAAATCTGGTTAGAATGATCAAGAGGCTCATTGAGGATAAGCCTCATCAATGGCACACCCTCCTCACTTACGCCCTTTGGGAAGATCACACTACTACCAAGGTGAGCAAAGGTTTCACTCCCTTTCAGCTTGTTTATGGTCAAGAAGCAATTTTTCCTACCGAGATGGAACTTTCTTCTCTAAGGTTGATGCTACAGATTGAAGAATTAAATTCTTCTAATATATATCAAAGGATAAATGCACTATTGGATTTAGAGGAACACAAGGCATTTTCCTTGGAGAACATAAAGAAAAGACAACAAACCATAAAGAAATATTTCAATAAAAGTGCAAAAGCCGTCAGATTTAAAGTAAATTAGAAAGTCTTTCTTTGGGATTCAACTCATTCTGATAGAGGAAGGCATTCAAAGTTTCAAAAGTTATGGTCGGGTCCTTTTAAAATCGCTTTTGTCCTAGGTGCAAATTCTTATCTTCTAAAGGACTTGGAGGAGTGATTATTTTCCTATAGAACCAACGGTTCCCACTTGAAACACTATGTGGAACCGATTTGAAAGTTAAAATGTTGTATGGAATTACTACTGTATTATAGTTTTTATTTCACTGCTTTGATTTTTATTTGCTTTTTCATTTCTGCTGTTTTTCTTTTATTAATTTCTTTTCTTTTCAGAAATAAAATTTTGGATCATTTTTTCCACAATGGTGCTATTCTGCAAGTATTGTTAATCAATAGCAATCAGGTTACACATCTTCCATGATGTCCCTCCTTGAAGACATCATTGAAATTTCTATATGCTTCCAGTACTGCTGTTAGGTAAAATAAATGGATTTTCAACCCTATTTTCTGCTTTCCTTTTCTTCCCTCCGCCTTGAGATTCAAAAAGAGCACACCGGAAAATTTTCTCCTTAAATCAAAGAACAATTTCACTATGATTAATTGAATGTTATGCATACATGAATAAGCCCCTCATACATAACACTTTCCATGAGTTATTCCCAAAATCCCAAATCATTTTTTCCCTTAAACCACCTCACTTCCCCTGTTGCATAATCATTTTGATATATAATTCCTTTATCTAATGTTCACCTGGTCTACGAAACCAAAAATTATGAGTTCTTAATCTGTTGGAAACATATTTCCCTGTGGAGTTGCCAGTTTGTCGATGCTTAAAAACACAACGATGAATACAATGATCACAGATGGTTACTAAGCTCTATTAATTATTTATATTAATAATAAACTGGAAGGTGGGATCCCCTTGTAGACTTGTGGCGCTATGGTGGTTATGTCACAATTATCTTTTATCTTACTTATGAAATGGTATCTGCACATGATTCTATAGTTCGTTGTTTTAGATCATGGTTTAAATGTTATGGTGACATATGATGGTTAGTTGATTAATGCATGGTACTGGAGGGATTTGAGCACCTCTCACAGAATATGTTAAGGCTGCCCTGTGGATGAAAGAGTTATTATTAGTTTTTGTTTGACATTACATTAAACATGGTATTAATTGGTTTAAATGGTCTTGATAAGGGATGATATTGGAGCTCTTTTGAATTAAAGAACTATACCCAAACTCTAATGTTATGTATTATTGTGACAAAGGAAGGGTGCACTAAACCCTTCCTACTATGGTTATGCACCTTGTTGAATGTTATATGTTAAATACACATGGGGTAATGTTATAGCACATTGTTATTTTTAAAAGGGTCGACATTACAAAAGGGTGGCACATTATGCAAATGTGATATGAAAATGGATATGTGGTTGATTAATTGCTTAGTGCTATGGTGAATTGGTTGGCTCGTACTTGGAATTTAATGAGGTTGGAAGGGAGAAGCGATGTAAATTTACTGCATGTCACTCAAACAACCCTCGAGCCCGTCACCCTAGTCATTCTTGCATTTTGGTTTTTGGCTCTGGTAGTTGTTGATGCTCTGCATTGTTAGGTTGTGAAGGAGGCATACAATCTATCTTTCATCCTCGCGTAGGATTTTCTAGGTATGGGTTCCTTACTCTTCCATTCATAATCGTTACTCTGTCCTTTGAATCATTTTTTGGCTCAGGATTGCTCGCGATCTGTGTGATTCTTAAGTTGTTATTAGATATTTGAACTGTGTATTGGTATTGTGTCTGGTTTCTTATGGTGATTTTTCCGACTGTTGGAATTAAAAAAAAAGGAATGGTTATTCTCTCGTTGTTGTGGGTAATATTTGCATGAGTTTATTGATAAAAGGGCATTAAATCCTGCTCGATCGTAGATTGGGTTTTTGAGTCTGGTTTCTCTGTGAAAATTGATTATTTGACAAGCTCTGAGCTTTGCACATGGGTGTTACAACCAGTCTATGTGTTTAAGATTTTCCACTCCAATTTCATCTTTGTGGTTGATATTTTTTGATCCTTTGGGTTGCAATGTGAAATGTTGAAAGTTTAAAGTTTTTCTTTCCTTGACTTGGAAAAACCCCGAGATGTTAATAATCATAGCGTTGCCCTCACTGAAACTGTTGCCTAGAAATCATTGCACAATTGGGTTTAACATCACCCATAAGTTAATAAAAGCATTATACATGCTTTTGATAACACAACAATGGTTGGCAACTGATATTTTGGTGTTTTATTACACAGTTAAATTATTTAATTAATTGTTGAGCAATATTCATGTATTTATTCCCTATATTTATACAACCTTTCACTCATTACACTCCCTCCATATGTCCCATGAACCCTATCACCCCCTTCTCACTTAGTGATTATTCAATGGTTTGTTATGGATGGATTTGCATGTATCTCGTGTCAATTTCTAAGCCAATTTTTGATTCATGCAAGAAAAATGTCATGTATTGTTTATTAAGGGCTTAATTACTGACGAACTTCTACTACAGGATGATTTTATTCAGTAGCGACAACCATGGAAGAAATAACAGAGGAAGGGAAAATTGGAACAGAGGGCCTAGAAGACCTAGATTTTCCATTCATTTTGTTGTCGATCCCCATGAATTGAACTAGTTGTTCCAAGTTGGTTTCTTTAACTAGATTGGGAAAGGAATAGTACAACCTCGACTAGAGATACTTCCCTTCCAGCCTCAGAAAATCCTTGGCATTCCCATTCCTCCTCATGTGTCCTTGCAACTAGAAGTCCCTGTAAATGACATATGGTAAGATATTGTCCACCCGACTGTTTCTCACCATCGTGGCTTGCTCGATGTGTCATTACCTCTTCCACCACTCATCAATCCTAATGTTAAGATTTCCCCTGTGGATTCACCTATTCAATATTCACATGCTAGAAAAAGACTAAAAACTGATAAAGGAAAAGTTGTTGCCTCCCCTTCTTCTCCCTCAAATGATTCCTCAAAATCTGTGTCCTCCTGCATGCATTTGAAGGATGATTGCTCCCATGTAATCAATGAAATACAACCTCAAGGTTCAAATCAACCACGGGCTACTTCTGGAAAATCAAAAGGGGACAATAGTGATAAAAGAAAAATTGTCTCTTAGAGTGGCAAGCATAACTTTTAGTTTATGTGTTTTTATGGTTTGAGTTGGTAAAGACAGTGTTAATGGTCTGCATAAAGTTTGGACAACAAGCTCTTTTTGGATAATGTGGATTATTGGATATTTATATATTTTTGGATATGATTTAAATTATTTCTGAAATTCAAATATTCAATTTTGAAGGTATCTAAGGGAGTTACGAGGGTGGCATGTGTTGAAATGATTATCCATTTGTGTTATATTTTATAATTTGAAAAGAAGAAAAGGTTGGAGTCACAAGGGGTCCCACCTACCTAGTTATTATTAATTAAACACCCTTAACTATTATTATTATTATTATTTATTTCTCCTAAACTAAATTAGTTAAGTCAAACTAACTTAACTAAAGAAAGTAGTTGAACTACTTCAACTCATTTGGAAAGCATAAAAGATGAATGGGAGGAAGAAACAAAAGGAGAATAGAAGGAGAAATAAAAAATAAGGTTTTCTCTTTTGATATTATGAGATAGTTCTATTTTCATTCATTTTTAAGTTTATTCAAAGCCTAATTATATTTTTGACAGCATGGTTCTATTGTAGACAACAAGGTTTAAAACTAAACCAAACCATTTAGATGCTTGTTTTAGAGGTGTTGATCCATCCTTGATAGTTTGTGTATTCTTATCTGTTTGTGGATTGAGTTTCATAAATGATAAATGATATTTTGCAGAGTCAAATTGGAAACAGTTTGTGGCAAGCTGATCCATATTATAAATTTCAGTTTTTACTTATTGTCAGAGTCCTTTTGTATGATGTTCATCGGGGATATCTAAATTAGACTTTGGTCCATGCCCTCACAGGGGTTTTGTAAAGAGAAAAACACTATTGATATCTCAGAATGAAATAAATCAGATTGCTATTCTGTCTCATTTGTGTGTGTTTATGACTTGGTTACTTTTGCTTTTTGATCTCGATATTTACTTTCTATAATATGTATACATTTCATAAACTTATATAAATTTTTATGTTATTTTGCAACAATCTTTTTATTAATAAATCAACCTAAACCCTTGTAATTAATACTTGCGGATTGAGAAAATATTTTTGAGGCTATAAATCATAGGGCGACATTCCTGACTATATTTTCCTAGCCAGGAAAGATTAAAAAATGACTAAGTAAGGTAATTCATACCTTTTCCTCAACATTTATTTGGCGACCATACTGGGGAGATATTCCATATCTCTCTCATTGATTGTATTCGCATTATCATTGAACATTTTTGTTTCAACTTTTGATTCTTTGACTGTTTTTTTTTCTTCATGATAATACCTGTTACAAGGCAACCCAATATTGAGAATGGTATTAAGTACCAAACCAACATTGCTTTAAATTTATTCAATACCATCTTAGAATCCACTAATACTCGGGCTGATCTTGAACGCTCATGGGCAGTAATTGAACAAGACATAAGTGTTCGAGAACGATGGGAGGCTAGGAAAAGGCAGCCTAGGAATCAATTGTAGCTCTCTTTTTCCTAAAGTTGTGATCCTCTTTTCATGTCCTCAAATCCTCGCATCTCTAGGAGAAGAAGAGGATTATCTCCTGAAATAACTCCTATCATTGAAATATAAATAAGGAATGCTATTATGTCAGCCCAAAAAGGCACTGTAAGGAGAACTGTTTCTGATTCAGCTAGTTCATATTTCTCACCCTCACCAATCATTTACAAAATGGCATTTGTGGGTGGCTCTAAAGGTGCATCAACTTCTCAACCCTCGACCTCATCAGTGATTGGTAGCTTGTATAGCCATCAAATTCCAGTCCAATCAACTACTAACCTTGCCAAGGTCATTATGAAGTATGGGCTCTTTCAATTTGAAGAGGATTCTACTAATACCCAGTGGCATGTATCCTCTCCTCTGAACCTAGAACCTGCCACTCATCCACTACCAAAATTCAAAGAAGATCTCCCTAGGTTTTCATGAAATAAATAGTTACTACAAATGAACACTTGGTGGAATTCTCTAATGCTTGTCACAATATAGGAGCTAATGACAATGATACTTGTATGTGGTTATTCGTTAACTCCCTTGAAGGGAAAGCAATGACAAATTTCTTTGATCTCCCTCCCAAGATTCTTTCCACTTGGGAAGAGTTAGTTTACTGGTTCAAATATACTTATGGGAAGTCTAAGATCCCAACTGAACAATTACGTGAATACAATAACATTGCGTACAAAGATGGTGATACTATCAAATCTTTCAATCTACGTTTCACCAAGTTGTATAATGAAACTCCCAAACTTATTTGCCCCCAGAACCAAGCTTCTTTTATGCATTACTATAATCCTCTACCTTCCCCTTATCGTCATAGGCTTGAAGAAAAATCTATTGACAATATTGGTTCCACTCTTCATACTTTTCTAGAGTATGAAGAACAAATTGAAAGAATAGGTCTTCCCAAAGGAAACTCAATTAAAAAAATGAACATGTCTGCCCTCTTATAACTTGTACAAGATATGAATAACCGAATGATAGCATATGAGCAAAAGGGAAATGTCCCTTCACGTACTCCTGGGGACTCATCTTCTTCTTCACCATCTTTTAGGAATCCCAATGAAAACAACTTTCATCCCAAAGCCATCATGCCTCACAGTTGGTGTAACTTTTGCGAGGAACAACACGAGGAAAGTACTTATGACGTAAAGAATAGTGTCGGAGATAAAATCTTTGGAAAAGGCCCGAAACTACCATTGTTGTTCTAGATTTCATAGAACCATAGGATGTCATCATCATAAACACTAGGAATAAATCCTATGCTTCAAAAGGAAAATACAATCCCCCTCATACTTCTTCTATCCCAAGCTCATCTTCACTAGCTGCTACTATAAAATCTACCAAAACTCCTGAAAGTCAAGGAGTCCCTTCTCCTCTTCTCTCTTCCAAATATAACATTCTCAACCAATTGGATGATATCAAGGCCAATGCTACTCTTCTAGGCATGGTTTGATGTCCCTGAGCAACAAAATCATCTAAAAAATTTCATGGAAGGAAAAGCTTCCACCATAGCCAATCTCTCCAAAGAGGTAAAAGAAGAGAATTCTATTGTAAATAAAGTAGGTGTAAATAATTTTAGTCACCGTGTAAAAAACCATGCATTTTTCATTTCTGTAAAAATTATGGTCAAAATATCCCATTGTTGTCTAATTGACGGCGGTTCGGGCCCAAGCGTAATGTAGAAAATTATTATGGAAGAGCTAGGCTTGTCTTGTACCAATGAAAATGCTAGAAGCATGCTCTCTTATAATAGACTACAAAAATCGTCCATAGGTGAAATCAAAGATGTAAATTTGGTTTTGTGTGTGCATCCTAAAATAAGGACAACCCTTAATATTCAAGTAATTGACATGCCAATAAGTAACTATTCAATCATCTTAGGAAGAGACTGGCAAGCCTTGACAGGTGGATATCTTTCACTTGACGGGACACACTTATCCGTTCCTTGGAATGGAAAGAAGATCATAGTCCTAAGGAAGGGAAAAATTTCATCGTATATAGAAAGAATCCCACAGCCTAATGTAAACTATCTCGAGGAGGACCTAGGAGTGTATTCCATCTTTTCCGATGAGGATAACAATACCTTGGAACAAATTGACCTGGAGGATGGGATGTGGCATATGCACTTTGATGGTTCATGCTCTAATGAAGGTAATGGAGTTGGCATTATCTTTTACTCACCTGTAGGTAAAATTCACAATTTTTCCTATAGGTTAGAGTTTTCTTGCACAAACAACATCACCAAATTTGAAGCATTACTGCCAGGCATTGAAAATGCCTATAATTTAGGTTGTGGTCACCTTACAATTTTTGGGGACTCTGAACTTGTTGTAAACCTTTCACGCAAAATATATTTTCCTAGCAACAAGTTGATGAAACGTTACACCACCCAATCTGTTTGGTCACTTATCTTGAACTTATTATCATTCATCGTCACTCATGTTAAAAGGGAACTTAATTCAATGGATGACATGTTAGTTGTTTTTGCATCCTCTCCTACTCGACAACTTCTGCCACAAAGACATGATTGTAATTTTAAATCCTTATATCATCCTCACATCCTTGAAAATGTAGAGTCATGGAAGGTCTTCCCTAGTGATGAAAGCATCTATGATTTCATACAAAATGAATCATATAAGCCCAAGGAGATTATATCCATGGAAAACAACAAAATTCTGAAAGGCTTGACTCCTCTATAAAGTTCATTTTCATCGAGTGATGTAGGAAAAAAAGAAACACATAAAGAAGAGGAGTCAAAAAGGAAAGTGGGTGAAACCATTTCCTTGAACATTGGGACACCCAATTTCCCAAAGAATTTTAATATAGGTATCCAATGTACTGATGGAGAAAATTTGAAATTCACTACGTTACTTCGTGAATTTCAAGATGTTTTTGCTTGGTCTTATGAGGATCTTCATGGTTTTGATCCCATTCTTATACAACATGCCATTCCTATCAAGGAAGGCATAAAACCGGTTAGGAAAAAACAAAGATCCATTAACCCCGCACTTGAAGCGACTATTAGGAAGGAGTTGGAAAAACTCTTGAAGGTTGGGATAATTTTGTTGTTAAATATTCTGAGTGGGTTTCCAATTTGGTTCCTATTCGAAAAACAACTGGTCAGATCTGACTGTGCGTTGATTTCCGTGCATTAAATAGAGTGAGCATAAAATACCATTTTCCTCTCCCTAATATGGAAATGATTTTGAAACAAGTTGCAGGGTCACAAATGATGTCCTTACTTGATGGTTTTTCTAGTTATCATTAGATCAAGGTAAAAAGGATAGATAAATACAAAATCACTTTAATTACACGTTGGGGTACATTTTCTTATGAATGGATTCCTTTTGGCTTATCTAATGCAGGTGCCACTTTCGTATGATCAGAAAGATTATTTATATTTATCTTGATGACTTGACTATATATTCAAAGAACCGATTGGATCATTTTGGTCATCTTACAAAGGTTCTCATGCGATGTAGGAAATTCAACATTTCTTTAAATCCTTCTAAGTCTATTTTCGATGTTACCAAGGGAAAGCTCCTTGGGCATATTGTCTCCGATTCAAGAATACGCATAGATCCCAAAATGATTGCTGATATTCTAAACTTTCCTGCCCCCACTTCCAAAAGGGAGGTTCAAGCCTTTATGGGCATTATCAACTTTGTCCGTAGGTTTGTTCCTGATTTTGCTGTAATGGTCAAACCAATTCACAATATTCTCAAGCAAGATCACTCCTTTTCTTGGACTAATGATGTCAATAATGCTTTCGTAAGGATTAAGAAGGAAATCAGTTCTGCACCGGTTTTGGCGAAGCTAGATTTTAAGAAAGAGTTTATTATATACACTAATTCCATAGAGGAAGAAGTCTTTGCTATCCTTGTACAATGTGNTAATCCAACAATTGGTATCAGAGCAGGTTCCTTCAGAAATCAGTTTAACCACTGAAAGGTAGATCATGGAGAGTACCAACTCGTATAAAAATGGAATACCACAGTTTGATGGGCATAAGTATGCTTTTTGGAGCATAAGGATGAAGACATATATACAAGCACAGGGATTTCAAGTTTGACAATCAATTGTAAATGGATACACAACACCAATAGTTCCACCAACAAATGACAAAGCAATGAAACTCGGTGAGAATAAATCCAAATCCATAATGCACCTTTGAATGGTCTCAGTGATATGATATTCACCAAAGTTGCACATTGTAAATCCGCTAAATATATTTGGGACAAGCTTCGAAATATTTATGAAGGAGATTCAAAAGTCAAAGCAACAAAGCTTCAAACTTACAGAGGTCAGTTCAAAAAACTAAAAATGAAGGAAGATGAAGATATCATAGCCTACTTCTTACGAGTCGATGAAATAGTGAATGCAATCATAGGATTGGGAGAAGAAATCGAAGAATATGTAACTATTCAAAAGGTACTAAGATCTCTTCCTATGAGATTCAACCCTAAGATATCAGCACTAGAAGAAATATTGGATCTAAACTCAATAAGCATGGGCGAACTGCATGGAATCTTCACAGCATATGAGATGAGAACTGAGCAGGAAAATCCAGATGTAAAAGAAGTAACCTTCAAAGCATCCAAAATATCAAAGAAAAATAAAAAGGAACAAGAAGAATATAGCAGCAACAACGATGTCTCGGAAGATGATGAAGAAGTGTCCAACTTCATCAAAAGACTGAACAAGGGAACCAATGGTAGGTACAGAGGTAAGCTTCCTTTAATTTTTTTAATTGTGATGGTATTGGTCATTTTTCTAACAAATGTCCTCATAAGAAAAAGACAAATGATGAAGGTTACTCAAAAGGAAGACAAACATATAAAGTTAAAAGAACTACAAAGAATTTTTTCAAGAAAAACTTTTGCACCAAAGAAGACATCTCATCATCAGATGAAGATGAATATGAAGTCAGTGACAGTGAAATAGGGAGAGTTCTATTCATGGTAGTAGAAGACTCTAATAAAGAAGACTCCAAAGAAGAATATGAAGAAGCATATGAAGAAGAAATTGAAGAGGCACAAGTTGACTTCCGAGAATAATTAATGAGTGCCATAGAAGTTATCAGAAGATAAAAGAAGAAAAACAAGAAACTACAAGCAGAACTAGATAAGAAAAAAGACACTCAAGAACTAGAACAAATGATCACAAAATTGAAGGTTCAAATAGAAGAAGATAAAAGAATTGAAGAAGCACTCAAAGAACAACTAGAAGGAAAGGATAGGATCATTGGAAACTTGGAAGTGGAGATTGTCACACTAAGAAAGAATATTCAAAAGAAAAATATGTAGAATAGCTCAAAAGTTCTGGATGACATTATCAACAGTCAAAAATATTATCTTGACAAGTCCAGACTTGGATACAATCAGACAGAAAATGGATCAAGCTCCAAAACAATAGAGAAAGAAACAAATCCAAAATGTTATGCAGAAACAATCAAAGGGGATACAAAGATATACAAGGAAGATTACAGGGACACTCCTCCACTGAGAAGATTCAGATTTTAGAATCAACAACAGATAGACAGGCCTCAAGAAGAATAAGGATTCACAAGAGCACCTCCTTTCATAAAACTTCAACTACCAGGTATCGAACTATATTTTTTGGTTTATGTTATGCATGTAATAATNTGGAGCATAAGGATGAAGACATATATACAAGCACAGGGATTTCAAGTTTGACAATCAATTGTAAATGGATACACAACACCAATAGTTCCACCAACAAATGACAAAGCAGTGAAACTCGGTGAGAATAACTCCAAAGCCATAATGCACCTTTGAATGGTCTCAGTGATACGATATTCACCAAAGTTGCACATTGTAAATCCGCTAAATATATTTGGGACAAGATTCAAAATATTTATGAAGGAGATTCAAAAGTCAAAGCAACAAAGCTTCAAACTTACAGAGTTCAGTTTGTAAAACTAAAAATGAAGGAAGATGAAGATATCATAGCCTACTTCTTACGAGTCGATGAAATAGTGAATGCAATCATAGGATTGGGAGAAGAAATCGAAGAATATGTAATTGTTCAAAAAGTACTAAGTTCTCTTCCTATGAGATTCAACCCTAAGATATCATCACTAGAAGAAAGATTGGATCTAAACTCAATAAGCATGGGCGAACTGCATGGAATCTTCACAGCATATGAGATGATAACTGAGCAGGAAAATCCAGATGTAAAAGAAGTAACCTTCAAAGCATCCAAAATATCAAAGCAAAATAAAAAGGAACAAGAAGAATATAGCAGCAACAACGATGTCTCGGAAGATGATGAAGAAGTGGCCAACTTCATCAAAATACTGAACAAGGGAACCAACGGTAGGTACAGAGGTAAGATTCCTTTAATTTTTTTTAATTGTGATGGTATTGGTCATTTTTCTAACAAATGTCCTCATAAGAAAAAGACAAATGATGAAGGTTACTCAAAAGGCAGACAAACATATAAAGGTAAAAGAACTACAAAGAATTTTTTCAAGAAAAACTTTTGCACCAAAGAAGACATCTCATCATCAGATGAATATGAAGATGAAGTCAGTGACAGTGAAATAGGGAGAGTTCTATTCATGGGAGTAGAAGACTCTGATAAAGAAGACTCCGAAGAAGAATATGAAGAAGCATATGAAGAAGAAATTGAAGAGGGACAAGTTGACTTCCGAGAATAATTAATGAGTGCCATAGAAGTTATCAGAAGAGAAAAGAAGAAAAACAAGAAACTACAAGCAGAACTAGATAAGAAAAAAGACACTCAAGAACTAGA
>JZKD02S1887075.1:25218-66577 GCA_000966675.3 Picea glauca | reverse complement strand
CATGGGTTCTCTTACTCCACAAAGCGTCTTCCCGTGAGGGCTTTCACCATAAGGGGACCACTTTGGAGTTAATCCATATTTACTTCTTATCAACCATGAAAAAACAATAATGAGTTATATTTAAATCAAACAATATTGGGTCCATTACCCAAACCTTTATGCTATGGGGCTTTCTTCAAGGGTTGACATCAATGACAACCAACCTTAATCAACAAGGGCCTCGAGACATAATCTCCTTATTTATCCACAAAATGGGGATCACAAGCACAATACTTTTAAAGTATTTTTCTATTCTTTCTTTTAATTTACTCTCTTAATTAAGTTCATTTTATTTAGTCCCATTTTAATTTAGTTCATTTTTTAGAAGTTTCATTTGGTGTCTATTTTTACCCCCATTTCAAAAAGTGGCGCTATCAATAGCACCCTTTTTTTGCAAGGTAGTTAAAATTACGACTTGTTTGAAATCACAGCCCTCACAACCGCTACCAAACCTTAAAATTGATCCTCAAATCAAAAAGTGATGCTACTAGTCGCACTAATTTTATTTTTGGAGTCAAAATAATGACTTAATTAAAGTCGTGGCCTTAACCACTGGCACCCAGGTTAAAAAATATTTTATAAAAAATTCTAAAACACAACTTTAAAAATAAAATAAAAAATCAATGTAAAATACATAATTTTAAAAAATAATAATATATAAACTAAGTTATATATTTATATTAATATATTACATATACAAAGAATCAATTATTTTTTAGAATGATATTTGCTAGGGTTTCAGGATTGCAACGTCGTCACAACTCTGAATCCCCTGTCCAATCCCTCACACAGTAACACCGATATCTCCATCAGATCAAATCACAGACAACCTAACTATGGTAGCAGTGGAGGGGGAGTGAGCCCCCTCTTACAAAAGTATTGCAGCCAAGGAACACAACGTAATAAAGACCTCATGCTCGTCATTTGAATCGTCATCACATCTAAGATAACAACTCTTTCAATATTAATCACGAACCAACAAAGAAATGGATGTGGAAGAGGGAACCTCCAATCCAAAAGTGACTCGCATATAGGAGCCAAGAAAATGTGTCCTGCATTCTATTATGGAACCGAGATACATCATTAATTATGCGTGAGTAGGGGAAAATACCCAGTTTATGAAGGAACATGCTTTGATTGGGAAATTTCTGGGACTCTAGCTAGATTGTATGCCTCCTTCATGACTGAACAATGTTGAGCATCAACAACTACCAGAGCCAAAAAACAAAATGCAAGAATGACTAGGGTGACGGGCTCGAGGGGTGTTTGAGTGACGTGCAGTAAATGCATGTCGCTTCTACCTTCCAACCTCATTCAATTCCAAATACGAGCCAGCCAATTCACCATAGCACTAAGAAATTAATCAACCACATATACATTTCCATATCACATTTTCATAGTGCGCCACCCTTTTGTAATGTCGACTCTTTTTAAAATAACAATGTGCTATAACATTACCCCATGTATATTCAACATATAACATTCAACAAGGTGTATAACCATAGTAGCAAGGGTTTAGCACACCCTTCCTTTGTCACAATAATACAAAACATTAGATTTTTGGTATAGTTCTTTAATTCAAAAGAGCTCCAATATCATCCCTTATCAAGACCATTTAAACCAATTAATACCATGTTTAATGTAATGTCAAACCAAAACTGTTAGTAACTCTTTCATCCACAGGGAAGCATTAACATATTTTGTGAGAGGTCATCAAATCCCTCTAGTGCCATGCATTAATCAACTAACCATCATATGTCACCATCAAATTTAAACCATGTTCTGAAACAACAAATTGTAGAAGCCTGTGCAGATACCATTTCATAAGAAAAATAAAATATAAGCGCAGCATAACCACCATAGCGCCAAAAGTCTACAAGGGGTCCCACCTACCAGTTTATTATTAATATAAATAATTAATAAAGCTTGGAAATCATTTGCGAGCATAATATTCATCGTTGTGTTTTTAAGCGTCAACAAACTGACAAATCCACGGGAAAATATGTTTCCAACGGATTAAGAACTCAGAATGTCTGGTTTCATAGACCAGGTGAACATTAGATCAAGAAATTATATATCAAAATGATTATGCAATAGGGGAAGTGAGGCGGTTTAAGGGAAAAAATGATTTGGGATTTTGGGAATAACTCATGGACAGTGTTACGTATGAGGGGCTTATTCCTGTATGCATAACATTCGTTTAATGATAATGAAAGCGCTCTTTTCTTTACGGAGAAAATTTTCTGGTGTGCTCTTTTTGAATCTTGGGGCAGAGGGAAGAAAAGGAAAGTATAAAATAGGGATGAAAATCCAATTATCTTATCTAACAGCAGTACTGGAAGCAGATAGAAATTTTAGTGATGTCTTCAAGGAGGGACATCATGACAGTTGTGTAACCTGATTGTTATTGATTAACAATACTTTCATAATAGCATCGTTGTGGAAAAACTAATCCGGAATTTTATTTCTGAAAAGAAAAGAATTTAATAAAATAAAAACAACAGAAATGAAACAGCAAAGCAAAATCACAGTGAAATAAAAACTATAATACAGTAGTAATTCCATACATCATTTTAAATTTCAAACTGGTTCCACATAGTGTTTTAAGTGGGAACTGTTGGTGCTATAGGAAAATAATCTCTCTTCCAAGTCATTTAGAAGATAAGAATTTTCACCCAGGACAAAAGAGATTTTAAAAGGACCCAACCATAACTTTTGAAACTTTGAATGCCTTCCTCTATCAACATGAGTTGAATCTCAAAGAAAGACTTTCTCATTTACTTTAAATCTGACAGCTTTTGCACTTTTATTGAAATATTTCTTTGCATTTTATTGTCTTTTATTTATGTTCTCCAAGGAAAACATCCTTTGTTCCTCTAAAGCCAATAATGAATTTATCCTTTGAGATATATTAGAAGAATTTAATTCTTCAATTTGTAGCATCATCCTTAGAGAAGAAAGTTCCAGCTCAGTAGGAAAAATTTCTTCTTGAACATAAACAAGCTGAAAGGGAGTGCAACCTATGCTCACCTTGGTAGTAGTGTGATCTGTGCAAAGGGTGTAAGTGAGGCGGGTGTGCCATTGACGAGGCTTATATTCAATGAGCCTCTTGAAAATTCTAACCAGATTTTTGTTAGTAGACTTGGCTTGCCCATTTCCTTGAGGGTAATAAGTTAATGAGGTAAAATGTTTAGCTAGAAACTTATTCAACTTAGTAGAAATAAAAGTGGGATCATTGTCTGTAATAATCTCTAAGGAATGCCAAATCTAGAGAAAATATTAATTTCAAGGAAAGAAATAACCTGCTCATCCTGCGAATGTTTAAGTGGGACAAATTTAGTCCATTTCATAAAATAATCTGTGGATGTCAAGATGAAAACTTTCCCTACTGAAGATGGAGGATTAATAGGACCGATAAAGTCCAGACCCCATTTTGAACAAGGAAATTCAGGGAGGACAGGTTGAAAATGCATGGCAGAAAGACGCTCTTTCCCAGCGAATTTTTGGCACTTGTCACAAGATCTTGAAAAATTATAAGAATCTCAAAAAATTGAAGGTCGGTAATACCCTTTTCTGATGATTTTAAAAGCAGTAGTTTTAGCAGAAAATTGGTCACCCACATGAATAATAGAATCTGAAGATCCATGGGTTTCTTGTAACAATTTTTGTGCTTCCTCATTATTTACATAACGAAGTAATATACCATCGACAGATCTCCTAAACAAGAAGTCTCCTAAAATGACATATCTGGAAGATTCAAGATGAAGCCTCCTCCTTTGATGAGTATCTAATCTATCTAGACATCTCTGATTTTTCAAGTAATACACCATATCTTTATACCATGGATGTTCAACTATAGAAAGGATTTGACTATCAATGTAAAATAGTGATGACAGAGGGTTATCTTGTTCATCAATTTCTTCACTTGTTTCAGCATGTTGAGCCAAGTGAAGGGCTAAGTCATGTCCCTTAATGGTTTTTGAAGTCATGATGGTTAAATCATGATCTTGGATCTTGGCAAGCCAATGTGCAAGCTTCCTTGAAAGATAAGTCAATGAGAGTAAAAACTTGACAATAGGTAAAGGAACTTTTACCAGTCTGTGCTTGCCTAAGATAAAGTGGAGAAATTTCTCCACAACTTTAACAAGAGTGAAAGCATGTTTTTCAATATAAGAATATTTAAATTTATCATATGATAAGCTTTGACTCATGTAAGCTATTGGTTTTTCATTATTCTGGTCATCACATTGTACAAGGATAGCAAAGACTGCTTCCTCTATGGAATTAGTGTATATAATAAACTCTTTCTTAAAATCTAGCTTCGCCAAAACCAGTGCAAAACTGATTTCCTTCTTAATCCTTATGAAAGCATTATCGACATCATTAGTCCAAGAAAAGGAGTGATCTTGCTTGAGAATATTGTGAATTGGTTTGACCATTACAGCAAAATCAGGAACAAACCTACAGACAAAGTTGATAATGCCCATAAAGGATTGAACCTCCCTTTTGGAAGTGGGGGTAGGAAAGTTTAGAATATCAGCAATCATTTCGGGATCTATGCTTATTCTTGAATCAGAGACAATATGCCCAAGGAGCTTGCCCTTGGTAACACCGAAAATAGACTTAGAAGGATTTAAAGAAATGTTGAATTTCCTACATCGCATGAGAACCTTTCTAAGATGACCAAAATGATCCAATCGGTTCTTTGAATATATAGTCAAGTCATCAAGATAAATATAAATAATCTTTCCGATCATACGAAAGTGGCACCTGCATTAGATAAGCCAAAAGGAATGCATTCATAAGAAAATGTACCCCAACGTGTAATTAAAGTGATTTTGTATTTATCTATCCTTTTTACCTTGATCTAATGATAACCAGAAAAACCATCAAGTAAGGACATCATTTGTGACCCTGCAACTTGTTGCAAAATCATTTCCATATTAGGGAGAGGAAAATGGTATTTTATGCTTGCTCTATTTAATGCACGGAAATCAACGCACAGTCAGATCTGACCAGTTGTTTTTCGAACAGGAACCAAATTGGAAACCCACTCAGAATATTTAACAAGAAAATTATCCCAACCTTCAAGAGTTTTTCCAACTCCTTCCTAATAGTCGCTTCAAGAGCAGGGTTAATGGATATTTGTTTTTTCCTAACCGGTTTTATGCCTTCCTTGATAGGAATAGCATGTTGTATAAGAATGGGATCAAAACCATGAAGATCCTCATAAGACCAAGAAAAAACATCTTGAAATTCATGAAGTAACGTAGTGAATTTCAAATTTTCTCCATCAGTACATTGGGTACCTATATTAAAATTCTTTGGGGAATTGGGTGTCCCAATGTTCAAGGAAATGGTTTCACCCACTTTCCTTTTTGACTCCTCTTCTTTATGTGTTTCTTTGTTTCCTACATCACTCGATGAAAATGAACTTTATAGAGGAGTCAAGCCTTTCAAAAAAATTTTGTTTTCCATGGATATAATCTCCTTGGGCTTATATGATTCATTTTGTATGAAATCATAGATGCTTTTATCACTAGGGAAGACCTTCCATGACTCTACATTTTCAAGGATGTGAGGATGATATAAAGATTTAAAATTACAATCAGGTCTTTGTGGCAGAAGTTGTCGAGTAGGAGAGGATGCAAAAACAACTAACATGTCATCCATTGAATTCAGTTCCCTTTTAACACGAGTGATGATGAATGATAATAAGTTCAAGATAAGTGCCCAAACAGATTGGGTGGTGTAACGTTTCATCAACTTGTTGCTAGGAAAATATATTTTGTGTGAAAGGTTTACAACAAGTTCAGAGTCCCCAAAAATTGTAAGGTGACCACAACCTAAATTATAGGCATTTTTAATGCCTGGCAGTAATGCTTCAAATTTGGTGATGTTGTTTGTGCAAGAAAACTCTAACCTATAGGAAAAATTGTGAATTTTACCTACAGGTGAGTAAAAGATAATTCCAACTCCATTACCTTCATTAGAGCATGAACCATCAAAGTGCATATGCCACATCCCATCCTCCAGGTCAATTTGTTCCAAGGTATTGTTATCCTCATCGGAAAAGATGCAATACACTCCTAGGTCCTCCTCGAGACAGTTTACATTAGGTTGTGGGATTCTTTCTATATACGATGAAATTTTTCCCTTCCTTAGGACTATGATCTTCTTTCCATTCCAAGGAACGGATAAGTGTGTCTCGTCAAGTGAAAGATATCCACCTGTCAAGGCTTGCCAGTCTCTTCCTAAGATGATTGAATAGTTACTATTTGACATGTCAATTACTTGAATATTAAGGGTTGTCCTTATTTCAGGATGCGCACACAAAACCAAATTTACATCTTTGATTTCACCTATAGATGATTTTTGTAGGCTATTATAAGAGATCATGCTTCTAGCATTTTCATTGGTACAAGACAAGCCTAGCTCTTCCATAATAATTTTCTACATTACGCTTGGGCCCGAACCATCGTCAATTAGACAACAATAGGATATTTTGGCCATAATTTTTACATAAATGAAAAATGCATGGTTTTTTACATGGTGACTAAAATTATTTACACCTACTTTATTTACAATAGAATTCTCTTCTTTTACCTCTTTGGAGAGATTGGCTATGGTGGAATATTTTCCTTCCATGAAATTTTTTAGATGCTTTTGTTGCTCATGGACATCAAACCATGCCTAGAAGAGTAGCATTGGCCTTGATATCATCCAATTGGTTGAGAATGTTATATTTGGAAGAGAGAAGAGGAGAAGGGACTCCTTGACTTTCAGGAGTTTTGGTAGATTTTATAGTAGCAGCTAGTGAAGATGAGCTTGGGATAGAAGAAGTATGAGGGGGATTGTATTTTCCTTTTGAAGCATAGGATTTATTCCTAGTGTTTATGATGATGACATCCTATGGTTCTATGAAATCTAGAACAACAATGGTAGTTTCGGGCCTTTTCCAAAGATTTTATCTCCGACACTATTCTTTACGTCATAAGTACTTTCCTCGTGTTGTTCCTCGCAAAAGTTACACCAACTGTGAGGCATGATGGCTTTGGGATGAAAGTTGTTTTCATTGGGATTCCTAAAAGATGGTGAAGAAGAAGATGAGTCCCCAGGAGTACGTGAAGGGACATTTCCCTTTTGCTCATATGCTATCATTCGGTTATTCATATCTTGTACAAGTTATAAGAGGGCAGACATGTTCATTTTTTTAATTGAGTTTCCTTTGGGAAGACCTATTCTTTCAATTTGTTCTTCATACTCTAGAAAAGTATGAAGAGTGGAACCAATATTGTCAATAGATTTTTCTTCAAGCCTATGACGATAAGGGGAAGGTAGAGGATTATAGTAATGCATAAAAGAAGCTTGGTTCTGGGGGCAAATAAGTTTGGGAGTTTCATTATACAACTTGGTGAAACGTAGATTGAAAGATTTGATAGTATCACCATCTTTGTACGCAATGTTATTGTATTCACGTAATTGTTCAGTTGGGATCTTAGACTTCCCATAAGTATATTTGAACCAGTAAACTAACTCTTCCCAAGTGGAAAGAATCTTGGGAGGGAGATCAAAGAAATTTGTCATTGCTTTCCCTTCAAGGGAGTTAACGAATAACCACATACAAGTATCATTGTCATTAGCTCCTATATTGTGACAAGCATTAGAGAATTCCACCAAGTGTTCATTTGTAGTAACTATTTATTTCATGAAAACCTAGGGAGATCTTCTTTGAATTTTGGTAGTGGATGAGTGGCAGGTTCTAGGTTCAGAGGAGAGGATACATGCCACTGGGTATTAGTAGAATCCTCTTCAAATTGAAAGAGCCCATACTTCATAATGACCTTGGCAAGGTTAGTAGTTGATTGGACTGGAATTTGATGGCTATACAAGCTACCAATCACTGATGAGGTCGAGGGTTGAGAAGTTGATGCACCTTTAGAGCCACCCACAAATGCCATTTTGTAAATGATTGGTGAGGGTGAGAAATATGAACTAGCTGAATCAGAAACAGTTCTCCTTACAGTGCCTTTTTGGGCTGACATAATAGCATTCCTTATTTATATTTCAATGATAGGAGTTATTTCAGGAGATAATCCTCTTCTTCTCCTAGAGATGCGAGGATTTGAGGACATGAAAAGAGGATCACAACTTTAGGAAAAAGAGAGCTACAATTGATTCCTAGGCTGCCTTTTCCTAGCCTCCCATCGTTCTCGAACACTTATGTCTTGTTCAATTACTGCCCATGAGCGTTCAAGATCAGCCCGAGTATTAGTGGATTCTAAGATGGTATTGAATAAATTTAAAGCAATGTTGGTTTGGTACTTAATACCATTCTCAATATTGGGTTGCCTTGTAACAGGTATTATCATGAAGAAAAAAAAACAGTCAAAGAATCAAAAGTTGAAACAAAAATGTTCAATGATAATGCGAATACAATCAATGAGAGAGATATGGAATATCTCCCCAGTATGGTCGCCAAATAAATGTTGAGGAAAAGGTATGAATTACCTTACTTAGTCATTTTTTAATCTTTCCTGGCTAGGAAAATATAGTCAGGAATGTCGCCCTATGATTTATAGCCTCAAAAATATTTTCTCAATCCGCAAGTATTAATTACAAGGGTTTAGGTTGATTTATTAATAAAAAGATTGTTGCAAAATAACATAAAAATTTATATAAGTTTATGAAATGTATACATATTATAGAAAGTAAATATCGAGATCAAAAAGCAAAAGTAACCAAGTCATAAACACACACAAATGAGACAGAATAGCAATCTGATTTATTTCATTCTGAGATATCAATAGTGTTTTTCTCTTTACAAAACCCCTGTGAGGGCATGGACCAAAGTCTAATTTAGATATCCCCGATGAACATCATACAAAAGGACTCTGACAATAAGTAAAAACTGAAATTTATAATATGGATCAGCTTGCCACAAACTGTTTCCAATTTGACTCTGCAAAATATCATTTATCATTTATGAAACTCAATCCACAAACAGATAAGAATACACAAACTATCAAGGATGGATCAACACCTCTAAAACAAGCATCTAAATGGTTTGGTTTAGTTTTAAACCTTGTTGTCTACAATAGAACCATGCTGTCAAAAATATAATTAGGCTTTGAATAAACTTAAAAATGAATGAAAATAGAACTATCTCATAATATCAAAAGAGAAAACCTTATTTTTTATTTCTCCTTCTATTCTCCTTTTGTTTCTTCCTCCCATTCATCTTTTATGCTTTCCAAATGAGTTGAAGTAGTTCAACTACTTTCTTTAGTTAAGTTAGTTTGACTTAACTAATTTAGTTTAGGAGAAATAAATAATAATAATAATAATAGTTAAGGGTSTTTAATTAATAATAACTAGGTAGGTGGGACCCCTTGTGACTCCAACCTTTTCTTCTTTTCAAATTATAAAATATAACACAAATGGATAATCATTTCAACACATGCCACCCTCGTAACTCCCTTAGATACCTTCAAAATTGAATATTTGAATTTCAGAAATAATTTAAATCATATCCAAAAATATATAAATATCCAATAATCCACATTATCCAAAAAGAGCTTGTTGTCCAAACTTTATGCAGACCATTAACACTGTCTTTACCAACTCAAACCATAAAAACACATAAACTAAAAGTTATGCTTGCCACTCTAAGAGACAATTTTTCTTTTATCACTATTGTCCCCTTTTGATTTTCCAGAAGTAGCCCGTGGTTGATTTGAACCTTGAGGTTGTATTTCATTGATTACATGGGAGCAATCATCCTTCAAATGCATGCAGGAGGACACAGATTTTGAGGAATCATTTGAGGGAGAAGAAGGGGAGGCAACAACTTTTCCTTTATCAGTTTTTAGTCTTTTTCTAGCATGTGAATATTGAATAGGTGAATCCACAGGGGAAATCTTAACATTAGGATTGATGAGTGGTGGAAGAGGTAATGACACATCGAGCAAGCCACGATGGTGAGAAACAGTCGGGTGGACAATATCTTACCATATGTCATTTACAGGGACTTCTAGTTGCAAGGACACATGAGGAGGAATGGGAATGCCAAGGATTTTCTGAGGCTGGAAGGGAAGTATCTCTAGTCGAGGTTGTACTATTCCTTTCCCAATCTAGTTAAAGAAACCAACTTGGAACAACTAGTTCAATTCATGGGGATCGACAACAAAATGAATGGAAAATCTAGGTCTTCTAGGCCCTCTGTTCCAATTTTCCCTTCCTCTGTTATTTCTTCCATGGTTGTCGCTACTGAATAAAATCATCCTGTAGTAGAAGTTCGTCAGTAATTAAGCCCTTAATAAACAATACATGACATTTTTCTTGCATGAATCAAAAATTGGCTTAGAAATTGACACGAGATACATGCAAATCCATCCATAACAAACCATTGAATAATCACTAAGTGAGAAGGGGGTGATAGGGTTCATGGGACATATGGAGGGAGTGTAATGAGTGAAAGGTTGTATAAATATAGGGAATAAATACATGAATATTGCTCAACAATTAATTAAATAATTTAACTGTGTAATAAAACACCAAAATATCAGTTGCCAACCATTGTTGTGTTATCAAAAGCATGTATAATGCTTTTATTAACTTATGGGTGATGTTAAACCCAATTGTGCAATGATTTCTAGGCAACAGTTTCAGTGAGGGCAACGCTATGATTATTAACATCTCGGGGTTTTTCCAAGTCAAGGAAAGAAAAACTTTAAACTTTCAACATTTCACATTGCAACCCAAAGGATCAAAAAATATCAACCACAAAGATGAAATTGGAGTGGAAAATCTTAAACACATAGACTGGTTGTAACACCCATGTGCAAAGCTCAGAGCTTGTCAAATAATCAATTTTCACAGAGAAACCAGACTCAAAAACCCAATCTACGATCGAGCAGGATTTAATGCCCTTTTATCAATAAACTCATGCAAATATTACCCACAACAACGAGAGAATAACCATTCCTTTTTTTTTAATTCCAACAGTCGGAAAAATCACCATAAGAAACCAGACACAATACCAATACACAGTTCAAATATCTAATAACAACTTAAGAATCACACAGATCGCGAGCAATCCTGAGCCAAAAAATGATTCAAAGGACAGAGTAACGATTATGAATGGAAGAGTAAGGAACCCATACCTAGAAAATCCTACGCGAGGATGAAAGATAGATTGTATGCCTCCTTCACAACCTAACAATGCAGAGCATCAACAACTACCAGAGCCAAAAACCAAAATGCAAGAATGACTAGGGTGACGGGCTCGAGGGTTGTTTGAGTGACATGCAGTAAATTTACATCGCTTCTCCCTTCCAACCTCATTAAATTCCAAGTACGAGCCAACCAATTCACCATAGCACTAAGCAATTAATCAACCACATATCCATTTTCATATCACATTTGCATAATGTGCCACCCTTTTGTAATGTCGACCCTTTTAAAAATAACAATGTGCTATAACATTACCCCATGTGTATTTAACATATAACATTCAACAAGGTGCATAACCATAGTAGGAAGGGTTTAGTGCACCCTTCCTTTGTCACAATAATACATAACATTAGAGTTTGGGTATAGTTCTTTAATTCAAAAGAGCTCCAATATCATCCCTTATCAAGACCATTTAAACCAATTAATACCATGTTTAATGTAATGTCAAACAAAAACTAATAATAACTCTTTCATCCACAGGGCAGCCTTAACATATTCTGTGAGAGGTGCTCAAATCCCTCCAGTACCATGCATTAATCAACTAACCATCATATGTCACCATAACATTTAAACCATGATCTAAAACAACGAACTATAGAATCATGTGCAGATACCATTTCATAAGTAAGATAAAAGATAATTGTGACATAACCACCATAGCGCCACAAGTCTACAAGGGGATCCCACCTTCCAGTTTATTATTAATATAAATAATTAATAGAGCTTAGTAACCATCTGTGATCATTGTATTCATCGTTGTGTTTTTAAGCATCGACAAACTGGCAACTCCACAGGGAAATATGTTTCCAACAGATTAAGAACTCATAATTTTTGGTTTCGTAGACCAGGTGAACATTAGATAAAGGAATTATATATCAAAATGATTATGCAACAGGGGAAGTGAGGTGGTTTAAGGGAAAAAATGATTTGGGATTTTGGGAATAACTCATGGAAAGTGTTATGTATGAGGGGCTTATTCATGTATGCATAACATTCAATTAATCATAGTGAAATTGTTCTTTGATTTAAGGAGAAAATTTTCCGGTGTGCTCTTTTTGAATCTCAAGGCGGAGGGAAGAAAAGGAAAGCAGAAAATAGGGTTGAAAATCCATTTATTTTACCTAACAGCAGTACTGGAAGCATATAGAAATTTCAATGATGTCTTCAAGGAGGGACATCATGGAAGATGTGTAACCTGATTGCTATTGATTAACAATACTTGCAGAATAGCACCATTGTGGAAAAAATGATCCAAAATTTTATTTCTGAAAAGAAAAGAAATTAATAAAAGAAAAACAGCAGAAATGAAAAAGCAAATAAAAATCAAAGCAGTGAAATAAAAACTATAATACAGTAGTAATTCCATACAACATTTTAACTTTCAAATCGGTTCCACATAGTGTTTCAAGTGGGAACCGTTGGTTCTATAGGAAAATAATCACTCCTCCAAGTCCTTTAGAAGATAAGAATTTGCACCTAGGACAAAAGCGATTTTAAAAGGACCCGACCATAACTTTTGAAACTTTGAATGCCTTCCTCTATCAGAATGAGTTGAATCCCAAAGAAAGACTTTCTAATTTACTTTAAATCTGACGGCTTTTGCACTTTTATTGAAATATTTCTTTATGGTTTGTTGTCTTTTCTTTATGTTCTCCAAGGAAAATGCCTTGTGTTCCTCTAAATCCAATAGTGCATTTATCCTTTGATATATATTAGAAGAATTTAATTCTTCAATCTGTAGCATCAACCTTAGAGAAGAAAGTTCCATCTCGGTAGGAAAAATTGCTTCTTGACCATAAACAAGCTGAAAGGGAGTGAAACCTTTGCTCACCTTGGTAGTAGTGTGATCTTCCCAAAGGGCGTAAGTGAGGAGGGTGTGCCATTGATGAGGCTTATCCTCAATGAGCCTCTTGATCATTCTAACCAGATTTTTGTTAGTAGACTCAGCTTGCCCATTTCCTTGAGGGTAATAAGATGATGAGGTAAAATGTTTAACTCCCAGTTTAGCTAGAAACTGATTCATCTTAGTAGAAATAAAACTTGGACCTTTGTCTGTAATAATCTTTAAAGGAATGCCAAATATGGAGAAAATATTAGTTTCAAGGAAAGAAACAACCTACTCATCCTGTGAATGTTGAAGTGGGATAGCTTCAATCCATTTCCTAAAATAATCTATGGTTGTCAAGATGAAAACTTGCCCTGCTAAAGATGGAGGATTAATAGGATTGATAAAGTCCAGACCCCATTTTGAAAAAATAAAGTTAGGGAGGACAGGTTGCAAAGCATGGAATAAAGACGTTTTTTCGCAGTGAATTTTTAGCACTTGTCACAAGATCTTGAAAAATTATAAGAATCTCAAAAAATTGAAGGCCAGTAATATCCTTTTCTGATTATTTTAAAAGCAGTAGTTTTAGGAGAAAAGTGGCCACCCACATGAATAACAGAATCTGAATATCCATGGGTTTCTTGTAACAATTTATGTGCTTCCTCATTATTTACATAATGAAGTAATATACCATCGACAGATATCCTAAACAAGAGGTCTCCTAAAATGACATATCTGGAAGATTCAAGATGAAGCCTTATCCTTTGATGAGTATCTAAGATATCTGGACATCTCTGATTTTGCAAGTAATACACCAGATCTTTATATCAGGGATGTTCATCTATAGAAAGGGTTTGACTATCAATGTAAAATAGTGTCGATAGAGGGTTATCTTGTTCATCAATTTCTTCACTTGCTTCAGCATGTTGAACCAAGTGAAGGGCTAAGTCACATCCCTCAATGGTATTTTAAGTCATGATGGTTAAATCATGATCCTGGATATTGGCAATCCAATGTGCAAGCTTCCCTGAAAGATAAGTCTATCAGAGTAAAAACTTGACAACAGGTAAAGGGACTTTTACCAGTGTGTGCTTTCCTAAGATAAAGTGGCGAAATTTCTCCACGGCTTTAACAAGAGACAAAGCATGTTTTTCAATGTAAGAATATTTAAATTCATCATCTGATAACCTTTGACTCATGTAAGCTACTGATTTTTCATTATTCTAGTCATCACATTGTATGAGGATAGCAAAGATTGCTTCCTATGTGGCATTAGTGTATATAACAAAATATTTCTCAAAATCCAGCTTCGCTAAAACCGGTGTGGAACTTATTCAATTCTTAATCCTTATGAAATCATTCTTGACGTCATTAGTCCAAGAAAAGGAGAAATATTTCTTGAAAAGATTGTGAATTGGTTTGACCATTACAGCAAAATTAGGAAAAAACCTGCGGACAAAGTTGATAATGCCCATAAAGTATTGAACCTCCTTTTTGGAAGTCAGGGCAGGAAGGTTTAGAATAGCAGCAATCCTTTCGGGATCTATTCTTATTCATGAATCAGATAAAATATGCCCAAGAATATTTCCCTTGGTAATGTCAAAAATAGACATAGAAGGATTTAAAGAAATGTCGAATTTCCTCCATCGCATGAGAACCTTTCTAAGATGACCAAAATGGTTTAATCAGTTCGTTGAATATACAGTAAAGTCATCAAGATAAATCTAAATAATCTTACCGATCAAATCGTTGAAATCTGTCTTCATAGCTCTTTGGAAAGTGGCACATGCATTAGATAAGCCAAAATGCATGAGGTCATAATCAAATGTGCCCTAATGTGTAATGAAAGTGGTTTTGTATTTATCTGTCCTTTTTACCTTGATCTGATTATAACCAGAAAAACCGTCAAGTAAGGACATCATTTGTGACCCTGCAACTTCCTACAAAATCATTTCCATATTAGGGAGAGGAAAATGGTCTTTTATGCTTGCTCTATTTAATGCATGAAAATCAATGCATAGTTGGATATGACCAGTTTTTTTCTGAATGGGAACCAAATTGGAAACCCACTCGGAATATTTAACAAGGAAAATTATCCCAGCCTTTAAGAGTTTTTCTATCTCCTTCCTAATAGTCGCTTCAAGTATGGGGTTAATGGGTCTTTGTTTTTTCCTTACCGGTTTTATTCCTTCCTTGACAGGAATGGCATGTTGTATAAGAACAGGGTCAAAACCACGAAGATCCTCATAATACTTGAAATTCACGAAGTAATTCAGTGAATTTCAACTTTTCTCCATTAGTACATTGGGCACCTATCTTAACATTCTTTGGGGAATCAAGTGTCCCAATGTTCAAGGAAATGGTTTCACCCTATTTCCTTTTTTACTCCTCTTATTTATTTGTTTCTTGTTTGCCTACATCACTCGATGAAAATGAACTTTCAAGAGGAGTCAAGCCCTATGGAATTTTGTTGTTTTACATGGATATAATCTCCTTGGGATTATATGGTTTATTTTGTATGAAAGCACATATGATTTCATCATTAGGGAAGACATGTCATGACTCTACATTTTCAAGGATATGAGGACGACATAAGGATTGAAAAGTACAATCAGGTCTTTGTGGAAGAATTTGTCAAGTAGGAGAGGCTGCAAAAACATCTAACCTGTCAGCCATTGAGTTCAGCTCCCTTTTAACATGAGTGATGTTCAATGATAATAAGTTTGAGATAAGCACCCAAATAGATTGGGTGTAACATTTCATCAACTTGTTTCTAGGAAAATATATTTTGCATACAAGGTTTACAACAAGTTCAGAGTCCCCAAAAAATATAAGGCGACCACAACCTAAATTATAGGCATTTTTAGTGCTTAGCAATAATGCTTCAAATTCAATGATGTTGTTTGTGCAATAAAACTCTAACCTATAGGAAAAGTTTTGAATTTTAGCTACATGTGAGTACAAGATAATGCTAGCTCCATTAGCTTCGTTGGAGAATGAAAAATCAAAGTGCATATTCCACATCCCATCCTCCAGGTCAATTTGTTCCAAGGTAGTGTTATCCTCATCGAAAAAGATGGAATACACTGCTAGGTCCTCCTCGACATAGTTTACATTAGGTTGTGGAATGTTTTCTATATACAGTGAAATTCTTCCCTCCCTTAGGACTATGATGTTATTTCCATTCCAAGGAATGGATAAGTGTGTCTCGTCAAGTGAAAGATATCCACTTGTCAAGGCTTGCCAGTCTCTTCCTAAGATGATTTAATAATTACTTATTGGCATGTCAATTACCTGGATATTAAGGGTTGTCCTTATTTCAGGACATGCACACAAAATCAAATTTACATCTTTGATTTCACCTATGGTCGATTGTTGTAGACTATTATAAGAGAGCATGCTTCTATCATTTTCATTGGTACAAGACAAGCCTAGCTCTTCCATAATAATTTTGGACATTACGCTTGGGCCCGAACCATCGTCAATTAGACAACAATGGGCTTCTTTGTCCATAATATTTACAGAAATGAAAAATGGAGGGTTTTATACAGGGTATCTAAAATTATTTACACATATTTTATTTACAATAGAATCCTCTTATTTTACCTCTTCGAAGAGATTGGATATGGTGGAATCTTTTCCTTCCATGAAATGTTTTAGATGATTTTGTTGTTCAGGGACGGCAACCATGTTTAGAAGAGTAACATCGGCCAATATATTATCCATTTGGTTGAGAATGTTATATTTTGAAGAGGGAAGAGGAGAAGGGACTCCTTGACTGTCAGGATTTTTGGTAGCTTGTACAGTAGCAGCTGGTGAAGATGAGCTTGGGCTACAAGAAGTAAGAGGGGGGGTCGTATTTTCCTTTTGAAGCATAGGATTTATTCCTAGTGTTTGTGATCATGACATCCTCTAGTTCTGTGAAATCTATAACATCAATGGTAGTTTCAAGCCTTTTGCTAAAGATTTATCTCTGGCACTCTTCTTTACCTCACAAGTACTTTCCTTGTGATGTTCCTCGCAAACGTTACACCAACTGTGAGGCATGATGGCTTTGGGATGAAAGTTGTTTTCATTGGGATTCCTAAAATATGGTGAAGAAGAATATGAGACCCTAGGAGTAAGTGAAGGGACATGTCCCTTTCTCTCATACGTTATGATTCGGTTATTCATATCTTGTACAAGTTGTAAGAGGGAAGACATGTTCGTTTGTTTAATTGAGTCTCCCTTGGGAAGACCTGTTCTTTCAAGTTGTTATTCATAGTCTAGATAAGTATGAAGAGTGGAACCAAGATTGTCAATAGATTTTTCTTCAAGACTAGACGATAAGGGGAAGTTAGAGCATTATAGTAATGCATAAAAGCGGCTTGGTTCTGGGGATGAATAAGTTCGGGAATTTGATTATACAACTTGGTGAAACGTAGGTTGAAAGACTTAATAGTCTCACTGTATTTGTACGCAATGTTATTGTATTCCCATAATTGTTAGGTTGGGCCCTTAGACTACCCATAAGTGTATTTGAACTAGTAAACTAACTCTTCCCAAGTGGAAATAATCTTGGGAAGGAGGTCAAAGAAATTTGTCGTTGCTTTCCCTTCAAGGGAGTTAATGAAAAAGTGCATACAAGTATCATTTTCATTAGATACTATATTGTGAATGGCATTAGAGAATGCCACCAAGTGTTCATTTGTAGTGATTGTGTTATTTCTTGAAAACCTAGGGATATTTTCTTTCAATTTTGGTAATGGACGAGTATTAGGCGCTAGGTTCAGAGGAGAGGATACATGCCATTGGGTAGTAGTAGCATCCTCTTCGAATTGAAATATCCCATACTTATTAATGGCCTTGGTATGGTTAGTAGTTGATTGGACTGGAATTTGATGGCTATACAAGTTACCAATCACTGATGAGGCCGAGGGTTAAGAAATTGAGGCACCTCCAGTGCCACCAGAGCCACCCACAGTTGGCATTTTGTAAATGATGGGTGAGGGTGATAAAGATGAACTGGCTAAATCAGACACAATTCTCTTTAAAGTGCCTTGTTGGGCTAACAAAATAGAATTCCTTCTTCTTATTTCAACGATAGGAGTGATTTCAAGAGATAATCATCTTCTTCTCCTAGAGATGCGAGGATTTGAGGACATGAAAAGAGGATCACAACTTTATGAAAAAAGAGAGCTACAAATGATTCCTAGGATTCCTTTGCCTGGCCTCCCAATGTTCTCAAACACTTATGTATTGTTAAATTATTGCCCACGAGCATTCAAGCTCAGCCCAGGTATTAGCGGTTTCTAAGATGGTATTGAATAAAGTTAAAGCAATGTTGGTTTGGTATTTAAGATCGGGCTCAATATTGGGTTTCCTTGTAATAGGTAATGTCATGAAGAAAAGAAAACAGTCAAAGAATCAAAAGTTGAAACAAAAATGTTCAATGATAATGTGAATACAATCAACCAAAGAGATAAGGAAGATCTCCCCAGTATGGTCTCCAAATAAATGTTGAGGAAAAGGTATGAATTACCTTACTCAATCATTTTCGAATCTTGCCTGGATAGGACAAGATATTCGGGAATGTCACCTTATGTTTTATAGCCTCAAAAATATTTTCTCAATCTGCAAGTATTAATTACAAGGGTTTAGGTTGATTTATTAATAAAAAGAATGTTGCAAAATAACATAAAAAAAAGTATATAAGTTTCTGAAATGTATATAGATTACAAAAAGTAAATAAGGAAATCAAAAAGAAAAACCAACCAAGTCATAAATACACACAAATGAGACAGAATAGCAATCTGATTTATTTCATTCTGAGATATCAATAGTGTTTTTCTCTTTACAAAACCCCTGTGAGGGCATGGACCAAAGTCTAATTTAGAGATCCCCGATGAACACGATACAAAAAGACTCTAACAAGAAGAAAAAAATGAAATTAATAATCAATATCATCTTGCCACAGACTATTCCCAATTTGACTCTGCAAAATATCATTTATCAGTTATGAAACTCAATCCACAAACAGACAATAATACACAGACTATCAAGGATTGATCAACACCTCTAAAACAAGCATCTGAATGGTTTGGTTCAGTTTGGAACCATGTTGTCTACAATAGGACCCTACTGTCAAAAAGAGAACTAGGCTTTGAATAAACTTAAGAATGAATGAAAACTAACCTAGCTCATGAAATCAAAAGAGAAAACCTTAGTTTTTCTTTCTCCTTCTATTCTCCTTTTGTTTCTTCTTCCCATTTATCTTATATGATTTCCAAATGAGTTGAAGTAGTTAAAATACTTTCTTTAGTTAATTTAATTTGAATTAACTAATTTAGTTTAGGAGAAATAAATAATAATAATAATAGTTAAGGGTCTTTAATTAATAATAACTAGGTAGGTGGGACCCCTTGTGACTCCAACCTTTTCTTCTTTTCAAATTATAAAATATAACACAAATGGATAATCATTTCAACACATGCCACCCTCGTAACTCCCTTAGATACCTTCAAAATTGAATATTTGAATTTCAGAAATAATTTAAATCATATCCAAAAATATATAAATATCCAATAATCCACATTATCCAAAAAGAGCTTGTTGTCCAAACTTTATGCAGACCATTAACACTGTCTTTACCAACTCAAACCATAAAAACACATAAACTAAAAGTTATGCTTGCCACTCTAAGAGACAATTTTTCTTTTATCACTATTGTCCCCTTTTGATTTTCCAGAAGTAGCCCGTGGTTGATTTGAACCTTGAGGTTGTATTTCATTGATTACATGGGAGCAATCATCCTTCAAATGCATGCAGGAGGACACAGATTTTGAGGAATCATTTGAGGGAGAAGAAGGGGAGGCAACAACTTTTCCTTTATCAGTTTTTAGTCTTTTTCTAGCATGTGAATATTGAATAGGTGAATCCACAGGGGAAATCTTAACATTAGGATTGATGAGTGGTGGAAGAGGTAATGACACATCGAGCAAGCCACGATGGTGAGAAACAGTCGGGTGGACAATATCTTACCATATGTCATTTACAGGGACTTCTAGTTGCAAGGACACATGAGGAGGAATGGGAATGCCAAGGATTTTCTGAGGCTGGAAGGGAAGTATCTCTAGTCGAGGTTGTACTATTCCTTTCCCAATCTAGTTAAAGAAACCAACTTGGAACAACTAGTTCAATTCATGGGGATCGACAACAAAATGAATGGAAAATCTAGGTCTTCTAGGCCCTCTGTTCCAATTTTCCCTTCCTCTGTTATTTCTTCCATGGTTGTCGCTACTGAATAAAATCATCCTGTAGTAGAAGTTCGTCAGTAATTAAGCCCTTAATAAACAATACATGACATTTTTCTTGCATGAATCAAAAATTGGCTTAGAAATTGACACGAGATACATGCAAATCCATCCATAACAAACCATTGAATAATCACTAAGTGAGAAGGGGGTGATAGGGTTCATGGGACATATGGAGGGAGTGTAATGAGTGAAAGGTTGTATAAATATAGGGAATAAATACATGAATATTGCTCAACAATTAATTAAATAATTTAACTGTGTAATAAAACACCAAAATATCAGTTGCCAACCATTGTTGTGTTATCAAAAGCATGTATAATGCTTTTATTAACTTATGGGTGATGTTAAACCCAATTGTGCAATGATTTCTAGGCAACAGTTTCAGTGAGGGCAACGCTATGATTATTAACATCTCGGGGTTTTTCCAAGTCAAGGAAAGAAAAACTTTAAACTTTCAACATTTCACATTGCAACCCAAAGGATCAAAAAATATCAACCACAAAGATGAAATTGGAGTGGAAAATCTTAAACACATAGACTGGTTGTAACACCCATGTGCAAAGCTCAGAGCTTGTCAAATAATCAATTTTCACAGAGAAACCAGACTCAAAAACCCAATCTACGATCGAGCAGGATTTAATGCCCTTTTATCAATAAACTCATGCAAATATTACCCACAACAACGAGAGAATAACCATTCCTTTTTTTTTAATTCCAACAGTCGGAAAAATCACCATAAGAAACCAGACACAATACCAATACACAGTTCAAATATCTAATAACAACTTAAGAATCACACAGATCGCGAGCAATCCTGAGCCAAAAAATGATTCAAAGGACAGAGTAACGATTATGAATGGAAGAGTAAGGAACCCATACCTAGAAAATCCTACGCGAGGATGAAAGATAGATTGTATGCCTCCTTCACAACCTAACAATGCAGAGCATCAACAACTACCAGAGCCAAAAACCAAAATGCAAGAATGACTAGGGTGACGGGCTCGAGGGTTGTTTGAGTGACATGCAGTAAATTTACATCGCTTCTCCCTTCCAACCTCATTAAATTCCAAGTACGAGCCAACCAATTCACCATAGCACTAAGCAATTAATCAACCACATATCCATTTTCATATCACATTTGCATAATGTGCCACCCTTTTGTAATGTCGACCCTTTTAAAAATAACAATGTGCTATAACATTACCCCATGTGTATTTAACATATAACATTCAACAAGGTGCATAACCATAGTAGGAAGGGTTTAGTGCACCCTTCCTTTGTCACAATAATACATAACATTAGAGTTTGGGTATAGTTCTTTAATTCAAAAGAGCTCCAATATCATCCCTTATCAAGACCATTTAAACCAATTAATACCATGTTTAATGTAATGTCAAACAAAAACTAATAATAACTCTTTCATCCACAGGGCAGCCTTAACATATTCTGTGAGAGGTGCTCAAATCCCTCCAGTACCATGCATTAATCAACTAACCATCATATGTCACCATAACATTTAAACCATGATCTAAAACAACGAACTATAGAATCATGTGCAGATACCATTTCATAAGTAAGATAAAAGATAATTGTGACATAACCACCATAGCGCCACAAGTCTACAAGGGGATCCCACCTTCCAGTTTATTATTAATATAAATAATTAATAGAGCTTAGTAACCATCTGTGATCATTGTATTCATCGTTGTGTTTTTAAGCATCGACAAACTGGCAACTCCACAGGGAAATATGTTTCCAACAGATTAAGAACTCATAATTTTTGGTTTCGTAGACCAGGTGAACATTAGATAAAGGAATTATATATCAAAATGATTATGCAACAGGGGAAGTGAGGTGGTTTAAGGGAAAAAATGATTTGGGATTTTGGGAATAACTCATGGAAAGTGTTATGTATGAGGGGCTTATTCATGTATGCATAACATTCAATTAATCATAGTGAAATTGTTCTTTGATTTAAGGAGAAAATTTTCCGGTGTGCTCTTTTTGAATCTCAAGGCGGAGGGAAGAAAAGGAAAGCAGAAAATAGGGTTGAAAATCCATTTATTTTACCTAACAGCAGTACTGGAAGCATATAGAAATTTCAATGATGTCTTCAAGGAGGGACATCATGGAAGATGTGTAACCTGATTGCTATTGATTAACAATACTTGCAGAATAGCACCATTGTGGAAAAAATGATCCAAAATTTTATTTCTGAAAAGAAAAGAAATTAATAAAAGAAAAACAGCAGAAATGAAAAAGCAAATAAAAATCAAAGCAGTGAAATAAAAACTATAATACAGTAGTAATTCCATACAACATTTTAACTTTCAAATCGGTTCCACATAGTGTTTCAAGTGGGAACCGTTGGTTCTATAGGAAAATAATCACTCCTCCAAGTCCTTTAGAAGATAAGAATTTGCACCTAGGACAAAAGCGATTTTAAAAGGACCCGACCATAACTTTTGAAACTTTGAATGCCTTCCTCTATCAGAATGAGTTGAATCCCAAAGAAAGACTTTCTAATTTACTTTAAATCTGACGGCTTTTGCACTTTTATTGAAATATTTCTTTATGGTTTGTTGTCTTTTCTTTATGTTCTCCAAGGAAAATGCCTTGTGTTCCTCTAAATCCAATAGTGCATTTATCCTTTGATATATATTAGAAGAATTTAATTCTTCAATCTGTAGCATCAACCTTAGAGAAGAAAGTTCCATCTCGGTAGGAAAAATTGCTTCTTGACCATAAACAAGCTGAAAGGGAGTGAAACCTTTGCTCACCTTGGTAGTAGTGTGATCTTCCCAAAGGGCGTAAGTGAGGAGGGTGTGCCATTGATGAGGCTTATCCTCAATGAGCCTCTTGATCATTCTAACCAGATTTTTGTTAGTAGACTCAGCTTGCCCATTTCCTTGAGGGTAATAAGATGATGAGGTAAAATGTTTAACTCCCAGTTTAGCTAGAAAATGAGTCATCTTAGTAGAAATAAAAGTTGGACCTTTGTCTGTAATAATCTCTAAAGGAATGCCAAATATGGAGAAAATATTAGTTTCAAGGAAAGAAACAACCTACTCATCCTGTGAATGTTTAAGTGGGATAGCTTCAATCCATTTCCTAAAATAATCTATGGTTGTCAAGATGAAAACTTGCCCTGCTGAAGATGGAGGATTAATAGGATTGATAAAGTCCAGACCCCATTTTGAAAAAAGAAAGTTAGGGAGGATAGGTTGCAAGGCACGGAAGAAAGACGTTCTTTCGCAGTGAATTTTTGGCACTTGTCACAAGATCTTGAAAAATTATAAGAATCTCAAAAAATTGAAGGCCAGTAATACCCTTTTCTGATTATTTTAAAAGCAGTAGTTTTAGGAGAAAAGTGGCCACCCACATGAATAACAGAATCTGAAGATCCATGGGTTTCTTGTAACAATTTATGTGCTTCCTCATTATTTACACAATGAAGTAATATACCATCGACAGATATCCTAAACAAGAGGTCTCCTAAAATGACATATCTGGAATATTCAAGACGAAGCCTTATCCTTTGATGAGTATCTAAGATATCTGGACATCTCTGATTTTGCAAGTAATGCACCAGATCTTTATACCAGGGATTTTCAGCTATAGAAAGGGTTTGACTATCAATGTAAAATAGTGTCGATAGAGGGTTATCTTGTTCATCAATTTCTTCACTTGCTTCAGCATGTTGAACCAAGTGAAGGGCTAAGTCACGTCCCTCAATGGTATTTTAAGTCATGATGGTTAAATCATGATCCTGGATCTTGGCAATCCAATGTGCAAGCTTCCCTGAAAGATAAGTCTATCAGAGTAAAAACTTGACAACAGGTAAAGGGACTTTTACCAGTGTATGCTTTCCTAAGATAAAGTGGCGAAATTTCTCCACGGATTTAACAAGAGACAAAGCATGTTTTTCAATGTAAGAATATTTAAATTCATCATCTGATAACCTTTGACTCATGTAATCTACTGGTTTTTCATTATTCTAGTCATCACATTGTATGAGGATAGCAAAGATTGCTTCCTATGTGGCATTAGTGTATATAATAAAATATTTCTCAAAATCCAGCTTCGCCAAAACCGGTGTGGAACTGATTCAATTCTTAATCCTTATGAAATCATTCTTGACGTCATTAGTCCAAGAAAAGGAGAAATCTTTCTTGAAAAGATTGTGAATTGGTTTGACCATTACAGTAAAATTAGGAACAAACCTACGGACAAAGTTGATAATGCCCATAAAGGATTGAACCTCCTTTTTGGAAGTCAGGGCAGGAAGGTTTAGAATAGCAGCAATCCTTTCGGGATCTATTCTTATTCATGAATCAGATAAAATATGCCCAAGAATATTTCCCTTGGTAATGTCGAAAATAGACATAGAAGGATTTAAAGAAATGTCGAATTTCCTCCATCGCATGAGAACCTTTATAAGATGACCAAAATGGTCTAATCAGTTCTTTGAATATACAGTAAAGTCATCAAGATAAATCTAAATAATCTTACCGATCAAATCATTGAAATCTGTCTTCATAGCTCTTTGGAAAGTGGCACATGCATTAGATAAGCCAAAAGGCATGAGGTCATAATCAAATGTGCCCCAATGTGTAATGAAAGTGGTTTTGTATTTATCTGTCCTTTTTACCTTGATCTGATTATAACCAGAAAAAACGTCAAGTAAGGACATCATTTGTGACCCTGCAACTTCCTACAAAATCATTTCCATATTAGGGAGAGGAAAATGGTCTTTTATGCTCGCTCTATTTAATGCATGAAAATCAATGCATAGTTGGATATGACCAGTTTTTTTCTGAACAGGAACCAAATTGGAAACCCACTCGGAATATTTAACAAGGAAAATTATCCCAGCCTTCAAGAGTTTTTCTATCTCCTTCCTAATAGTCGCTTCAAGTATGGGGTTAATGGGTCTTTGTTTTTTCCTTACCGGTTTTATTCCTTCCTTGATAGGAATGGCATGTTGTATAAGAACAGGGTCAAAACCACGAATATCCTCGTAATACTTGAAATTCACGAAGTAACTCAGTGAATTTCAACTTTTCTCCATTAGTACATTGGGCACCTATCTTAACATTCTTTGGGGAATCAAGTGTCCCAATGTTCAAGGAAATGGTTTCACCCTATTTCCTTTTTTACTCCTCTTATTTATTTGTTTCTTGTTTGCCTACATCACTCGATGAAAATGAACTTTCAAGAGGAGTCAAGCCCTATGGAATTTTGTTGTTTTACATGGATATAATCTCCTTGGGATTATATGGTTTATTTTGTATGAAAGCACATATGATTTCATCATTAGGGAAGACATGTCATGACTCTACATTTTCAAGGATATGAGGACGACATAAGGATTGAAAAGTACAATCAGGTCTTTGTGGAAGAATTTGTCAAGTAGGAGAGGCTGCAAAAACATCTAACCTGTCAGCCATTGAGTTCAGCTCCCTTTTAACATGAGTGATGTTCAATGATAATAAGTTTGAGATAAGCACCCAAATAGATTGGGTGTAACATTTCATCAACTTGTTTCTAGGAAAATATATTTTGCATACAAGGTTTACAACAAGTTCAGAGTCCCCAAAAAATATAAGGCGACCACAACCTAAATTATAGGCATTTTTAGTGCTTAGCAATAATGCTTCAAATTCAATGATGTTGTTTGTGCAATAAAACTCTAACCTATAGGAAAAGTTTTGAATTTTAGCTACATGTGAGTACAAGATAATGCTAGCTCCATTAGCTTCGTTGGAGAATGAAAAATCAAAGTGCATATTCCACATCCCATCCTCCAGGTCAATTTGTTCCAAGGTAGTGTTATCCTCATCGAAAAAGATGGAATACACTGCTAGGTCCTCCTCGACATAGTTTACATTAGGTTGTGGAATGTTTTCTATATACAGTGAAATTCTTCCCTCCCTTAGGACTATGATGTTATTTCCATTCCAAGGAATGGATAAGTGTGTCTCGTCAAGTGAAAGATATCCACTTGTCAAGGCTTGCCAGTCTCTTCCTAAGATGATTTAATAATTACTTATTGGCATGTCAATTACCTGGATATTAAGGGTTGTCCTTATTTCAGGACATGCACACAAAATCAAATTTACATCTTTGATTTCACCTATGGTCGATTGTTGTAGACTATTATAAGAGAGCATGCTTCTATCATTTTCATTGGTACAAGACAAGCCTAGCTCTTCCATAATAATTTTGGACATTACGCTTGGGCCCGAACCATCGTCAATTAGACAACAATGGGCTTCTTTGTCCATAATATTTACAGAAATGAAAAATGGAGGGTTTTATACAGGGTATCTAAAATTATTTACACATATTTTATTTACAATAGAATCCTCTTATTTTACCTCTTCGAAGAGATTGGATATGGTGGAATCTTTTCCTTCCATGAAATGTTTTAGATGATTTTGTTGTTCAGGGACGGCAACCATGTTTAGAAGAGTAACATCGGCCAATATATTATCCATTTGGTTGAGAATGTTATATTTTGAAGAGGGAAGAGGAGAAGGGACTCCTTGACTGTCAGGATTTTTGGTAGCTTGTACAGTAGCAGCTGGTGAAGATGAGCTTGGGCTACAAGAAGTAAGAGGGGGGGTCGTATTTTCCTTTTGAAGCATAGGATTTATTCCTAGTGTTTGTGATCATGACATCCTCTAGTTCTGTGAAATCTATAACATCAATGGTAGTTTCAAGCCTTTTGCTAAAGATTTATCTCTGGCACTCTTCTTTACCTCACAAGTACTTTCCTTGTGATGTTCCTCGCAAACGTTACACCAACTGTGAGGCATGATGGCTTTGGGATGAAAGTTGTTTTCATTGGGATTCCTAAAATATGGTGAAGAAGAATATGAGACCCTAGGAGTAAGTGAAGGGACATGTCCCTTTCTCTCATACGTTATGATTCGGTTATTCATATCTTGTACAAGTTGTAAGAGGGAAGACATGTTCGTTTGTTTAATTGAGTCTCCCTTGGGAAGACCTGTTCTTTCAAGTTGTTATTCATAGTCTAGATAAGTATGAAGAGTGGAACCAAGATTGTCAATAGATTTTTCTTCAAGACTAGACGATAAGGGGAAGTTAGAGCATTATAGTAATGCATAAAAGCGGCTTGGTTCTGGGGATGAATAAGTTCGGGAATTTGATTATACAACTTGGTGAAACGTAGGTTGAAAGACTTAATAGTCTCACTGTATTTGTACGCAATGTTATTGTATTCCCATAATTGTTAGGTTGGGCCCTTAGACTACCCATAAGTGTATTTGAACTAGTAAACTAACTCTTCCCAAGTGGAAATAATCTTGGGAAGGAGGTCAAAGAAATTTGTCGTTGCTTTCCCTTCAAGGGAGTTAATGAAAAAGTGCATACAAGTATCATTTTCATTAGATACTATATTGTGAATGGCATTAGAGAATGCCACCAAGTGTTCATTTGTAGTGATTGTGTTATTTCTTGAAAACCTAGGGATATTTTCTTTCAATTTTGGTAATGGACGAGTATTAGGCGCTAGGTTCAGAGGAGAGGATACATGCCATTGGGTAGTAGTAGCATCCTCTTCGAATTGAAATATCCCATACTTATTAATGGCCTTGGTATGGTTAGTAGTTGATTGGACTGGAATTTGATGGCTATACAAGTTACCAATCACTGATGAGGCCGAGGGTTAAGAAATTGAGGCACCTCCAGTGCCACCAGAGCCACCCACAGTTGGCATTTTGTAAATGATGGGTGAGGGTGATAAAGATGAACTGGCTAAATCAGACACAATTCTCTTTAAAGTGCCTTGTTGGGCTAACAAAATAGAATTCCTTCTTCTTATTTCAACGATAGGAGTGATTTCAAGAGATAATCATCTTCTTCTCCTAGAGATGCGAGGATTTGAGGACATGAAAAGAGGATCACAACTTTATGAAAAAAGAGAGCTACAAATGATTCCTAGGATTCCTTTGCCTGGCCTCCCAATGTTCTCAAACACTTATGTATTGTTAAATTATTGCCCACGAGCATTCAAGCTCAGCCCAGGTATTAGCGGTTTCTAAGATGGTATTGAATAAAGTTAAAGCAATGTTGGTTTGGTATTTAAGATCGGGCTCAATATTGGGTTTCCTTGTAATAGGTAATGTCATGAAGAAAAGAAAACAGTCAAAGAATCAAAAGTTGAAACAAAAATGTTCAATGATAATGTGAATACAATCAACCAAAGAGATAAGGAAGATCTCCCCAGTATGGTCTCCAAATAAATGTTGAGGAAAAGGTATGAATTACCTTACTCAATCATTTTCGAATCTTGCCTGGATAGGACAAGATATTCGGGAATGTCACCTTATGTTTTATAGCCTCAAAAATATTTTCTCAATCTGCAAGTATTAATTACAAGGGTTTAGGTTGATTTATTAATAAAAAGAATGTTGCAAAATAACATAAAAAAAAGTATATAAGTTTCTGAAATGTATATAGATTACAAAAAGTAAATAAGGAAATCAAAAAGAAAAACCAACCAAGTCATAAATACACACAAATGAGACAGAATAGCAATCTGATTTATTTCATTCTGAGATATCAATAGTGTTTTTCTCTTTACAAAACCCCTGTGAGGGCATGGACCAAAGTCTAATTTAGAGATCCCCGATGAACACGATACAAAAAGACTCTAACAAGAAGAAAAAAATGAAATTAATAATCAATATCATCTTGCCACAGACTATTCCCAATTTGACTCTGCAAAATATCATTTATCAGTTATGAAACTCAATCCACAAACAGACAATAATACACAGACTATCAAGGATTGATCAACACCTCTAAAACAAGCATATGAATGGTTTGGTTCAGTTTGGAACCATGTTGTCTACAATAGGACCCTACTGTCAAAAAGAGAATTAGGCTTTGAATAAACTTAAGAATGAATGAAAACTAACCTAGTTCATGAAATCAAAAGAGAAAACCTTAGTTTTTCTTTCTCCTTATATTCTCCTTTTGTTTCTTCTTCCCATTTAGCTTGTATGATTTCCAAATGAGTTGAAGTAGTTCAAATACTTTCTTTAGTTAATTTAATTTGAATTAACTAATTTAGTTTAGGAGATATAAATAATAATAATAATAATAGTTAAGGGTCTTTAATTAATAATAACTAGGTAGGTGGGACCCCTTGTGACTCAAACCTTTTCTTCTTTTCAAATTATAAAATATAACACAAATGGATAATCATTTCAACACATGTCACCCTTGTAACTCCCTTAGATACCTTCAAGATTGAATATTTGAATATCAGAAATAATTTAAATCATATCCAAAAATATATAAATATTCAATAATCCACATTATCCAGAAAGAGCTTGTTGTCCAAACTTTCTGTAGACCATTAACGTTGTCTTTATCAACTCAAACCATAAAAGCACATAAACTAAAAGACATACTTGCCACTCTAAGAGGCAATTTTTGTTTTATCAGTGTTGTCCCCTTTTGATTTCCCGGAAGTAGCCCGTGGTTGATTTGAACCTTGAGGTTGTATTTCATTGATTACATTAGAACAAACATCCTTCAAATGCATGTGGTAGAACATGGATTTTGAGGAATCATTTGAGGGAGAAGAAGGGGAGGAAACAACTTTGCCTTTATCAGTTTTTAGTCTTTTTTTAGCATGTGAATATTGAACAAGTGAATTCATAGGGGAAATCTAAACATTAGGATTCACAGGTGGTGGAAGAGGTAATGACACATTGGGCTAGCCACGATGGTGAGAGACAGTTGGGTTGACAATCTCTTGCCATCCTTCATTTGCAGGGACTTCTGGTTGCAAGGACACATGAGGAGGAACAGGAATGCCAGGGATGTTCTGAGGCTAGTGTTATCACACTAAGTTTCCTTAGGACTTTTAGCCCTTAGTTTTAAGTTTTTTAAGCCTTTAGATTTTAAATTTTTCTTTATCTTATTAAGTGTGATTTACTTAGGCTACCTTGAATAAATGAAGGCTTGAGTATTGGCTCATTTTTTACCCTCACATAGATTTTTATCCTAGGTTCATTTTCTTGGCTTAAGGTTTGACTCACCTCATGACTTGACACCAAGCCTAACTCAACCCATGACCTTCATGACTTGACATGTCACTTTTTCCACTCATATCTTTATATCCTTGCCATGTTGGCCCTATGTCCTATTAAAAAATGGTCAAATCATGTTTTTTGAAAAAACACCACTGCCGACTCACTAGGAGTTTTCGTAGTGCACTCCTCGTCCTTTATTCCTTGCCATGATTCGTCATCATTTAACTAAGGTCATGTTTTACCTTGTTTTCAGCACCATGGTGTTGGAAATATAACTGAGAGGGGGGGAGGATGAATCAATTATGTATATAAGCTTGAAACTTTTCCTGTTATTTTCTGATTCTTTCTAGATTATTATTTAATGTGTTGTTGATAACTTAACATGCATAGATATATAATGATCAATCACACAGAATACATAGAGAGACTATGTTTCCTAAGGAAACCCATAAGGGTGAAAATCTCTTCTTCTTAGAATGTCAATCGAGCTCCAACTTTCATGTACAGCACAGTCTTTGAGCTCCAACTCAAATATGAGGCTACAACCTCTGATAGCAAGCTACAACTTGCAGAGAGAAACAAATATCATATTTCTCTAGCACCAACTAGATGGAAGCACCAACTCCCAGAATATCTTCTAGCACCAACTAGAATTTAGAGGACTGCAATCCTCCCTAGCACCACCCTACCACCCTTATTTAATCTTACAAAACTTTACTTACTTGATCTGTCTCTGATATAGTCTNTCAGTGAATTTCAACTTTTCTCCATTAGTACATTGGGCACCTATCTTAACATTCTTTGGGGAATCAAGTGTCCCAATGTTCAAGGAAATGGTTTCACCCTATTTCCTTTTTTACTCCTCTTATTTATTTGTTTCTTGTTTGCCTACATCACTCGATGAAAATGAACTTTCAAGAGGAGTCAAGCCCTATGGAATTTTGTTGTTTTACATGGATATAATCTCCTTGGGATTATATGGTTTATTTTGTATGAAAGCACATATGATTTCATCATTAGGGAAGACATGTCATGACTCTACATTTTCAAGGATATGAGGACGACATAAGGATTGAAAAGTACAATCAGGTCTTTGTGGAAGAATTTGTCAAGTAGGAGAGGCTGCAAAAACATCTAACCTGTCAGCCATTGAGTTCAGCTCCCTTTTAACATGAGTGATGTTCAATGATAATAAGTTTGAGATAAGCACCCAAATAGATTGGGTGTAACATTTCATCAACTTGTTTCTAGGAAAATATATTTTGCATACAAGGTTTACAACAAGTTCAGAGTCCCCAAAAAATATAAGGCGACCACAACCTAAATTATAGGCATTTTTAGTGCTTAGCAATAATGCTTCAAATTCAATGATGTTGTTTGTGCAATAAAACTCTAACCTATAGGAAAAGTTTTGAATTTTAGCTACATGTGAGTACAAGATAATGCTAGCTCCATTAGCTTCGTTGGAGAATGAAAAATCAAAGTGCATATTCCACATCCCATCCTCCAGGTCAATTTGTTCCAAGGTAGTGTTATCCTCATCGAAAAAGATGGAATACACTGCTAGGTCCTCCTCGACATAGTTTACATTAGGTTGTGGAATGTTTTCTATATACAGTGAAATTCTTCCCTCCCTTAGGACTATGATGTTATTTCCATTCCAAGGAATGGATAAGTGTGTCTCGTCAAGTGAAAGATATCCACTTGTCAAGGCTTGCCAGTCTCTTCCTAAGATGATTTAATAATTACTTATTGGCATGTCAATTACCTGGATATTAAGGGTTGTCCTTATTTCAGGACATGCACACAAAATCAAATTTACATCTTTGATTTCACCTATGGTCGATTGTTGTAGACTATTATAAGAGAGCATGCTTCTATCATTTTCATTGGTACAAGACAAGCCTAGCTCTTCCATAATAATTTTGGACATTACGCTTGGGCCCGAACCATCGTCAATTAGACAACAATGGGCTTCTTTGTCCATAATATTTACAGAAATGAAAAATGGAGGGTTTTATACAGGGTATCTAAAATTATTTACACATATTTTATTTACAATAGAATCCTCTTATTTTACCTCTTCGAAGAGATTGGATATGGTGGAATCTTTTCCTTCCATGAAATGTTTTAGATGATTTTGTTGTTCAGGGACGGCAACCATGTTTAGAAGAGTAACATCGGCCAATATATTATCCATTTGGTTGAGAATGTTATATTTTGAAGAGGGAAGAGGAGAAGGGACTCCTTGACTGTCAGGATTTTTGGTAGCTTGTACAGTAGCAGCTGGTGAAGATGAGCTTGGGCTACAAGAAGTAAGAGGGGGGGTCGTATTTTCCTTTTGAAGCATAGGATTTATTCCTAGTGTTTGTGATCATGACATCCTCTAGTTCTGTGAAATCTATAACATCAATGGTAGTTTCAAGCCTTTTGCTAAAGATTTATCTCTGGCACTCTTCTTTACCTCACAAGTACTTTCCTTGTGATGTTCCTCGCAAACGTTACACCAACTGTGAGGCATGATGGCTTTGGGATGAAAGTTGTTTTCATTGGGATTCCTAAAATATGGTGAAGAAGAATATGAGACCCTAGGAGTAAGTGAAGGGACATGTCCCTTTCTCTCATACGTTATGATTCGGTTATTCATATCTTGTACAAGTTGTAAGAGGGAAGACATGTTCGTTTGTTTAATTGAGTCTCCCTTGGGAAGACCTGTTCTTTCAAGTTGTTATTCATAGTCTAGATAAGTATGAAGAGTGGAACCAAGATTGTCAATAGATTTTTCTTCAAGACTAGACGATAAGGGGAAGTTAGAGCATTATAGTAATGCATAAAAGCGGCTTGGTTCTGGGGATGAATAAGTTCGGGAATTTGATTATACAACTTGGTGAAACGTAGGTTGAAAGACTTAATAGTCTCACTGTATTTGTACGCAATGTTATTGTATTCCCATAATTGTTAGGTTGGGCCCTTAGACTACCCATAAGTGTATTTGAACTAGTAAACTAACTCTTCCCAAGTGGAAATAATCTTGGGAAGGAGGTCAAAGAAATTTGTCGTTGCTTTCCCTTCAAGGGAGTTAATGAAAAAGTGCATACAAGTATCATTTTCATTAGATACTATATTGTGAATGGCATTAGAGAATGCCACCAAGTGTTCATTTGTAGTGATTGTGTTATTTCTTGAAAACCTAGGGATATTTTCTTTCAATTTTGGTAATGGACGAGTATTAGGCGCTAGGTTCAGAGGAGAGGATACATGCCATTGGGTAGTAGTAGCATCCTCTTCGAATTGAAATATCCCATACTTATTAATGGCCTTGGTATGGTTAGTAGTTGATTGGACTGGAATTTGATGGCTATACAAGTTACCAATCACTGATGAGGCCGAGGGTTAAGAAATTGAGGCACCTCCAGTGCCACCAGAGCCACCCACAGTTGGCATTTTGTAAATGATGGGTGAGGGTGATAAAGATGAACTGGCTAAATCAGACACAATTCTCTTTAAAGTGCCTTGTTGGGCTAACAAAATAGAATTCCTTCTTCTTATTTCAACGATAGGAGTGATTTCAAGAGATAATCATCTTCTTCTCCTAGAGATGCGAGGATTTGAGGACATGAAAAGAGGATCACAACTTTATGAAAAAAGAGAGCTACAAATGATTCCTAGGATTCCTTTGCCTGGCCTCCCAATGTTCTCAAACACTTATGTATTGTTAAATTATTGCCCACGAGCATTCAAGCTCAGCCCAGGTATTAGCGGTTTCTAAGATGGTATTGAATAAAGTTAAAGCAATGTTGGTTTGGTATTTAAGATCGGGCTCAATATTGGGTTTCCTTGTAATAGGTAATGTCATGAAGAAAAGAAAACAGTCAAAGAATCAAAAGTTGAAACAAAAATGTTCAATGATAATGTGAATACAATCAACCAAAGAGATAAGGAAGATCTCCCCAGTATGGTCTCCAAATAAATGTTGAGGAAAAGGTATGAATTACCTTACTCAATCATTTTCGAATCTTGCCTGGATAGGACAAGATATTCGGGAATGTCACCTTATGTTTTATAGCCTCAAAAATATTTTCTCAATCTGCAAGTATTAATTACAAGGGTTTAGGTTGATTTATTAATAAAAAGAATGTTGCAAAATAACATAAAAAAAAGTATATAAGTTTCTGAAATGTATATAGATTACAAAAAGTAAATAAGGAAATCAAAAAGAAAAACCAACCAAGTCATAAATACACACAAATGAGACAGAATAGCAATCTGATTTATTTCATTCTGAGATATCAATAGTGTTTTTCTCTTTACAAAACCCCTGTGAGGGCATGGACCAAAGTCTAATTTAGAGATCCCCGATGAACACGATACAAAAAGACTCTAACAAGAAGAAAAAAATGAAATTAATAATCAATATCATCTTGCCACAGACTATTCCCAATTTGACTCTGCAAAATATCATTTATCAGTTATGAAACTCAATCCACAAACAGACAATAATACACAGACTATCAAGGATTGATCAACACCTCTAAAACAAGCATCTGAATGGTTTGGTTCAGTTTGGAACCATGTTGTCTACAATAGGACCCTACTGTCAAAAAGAGAACTAGGCTTTGAATAAACTTAAGAATGAATGAAAACTAACCTAGCTCATGAAATCAAAAGAGAAAACCTTAGTTTTTCTTTCTCCTTCTATTCTCCTTTTGTTTCTTCTTCCCATTTATCTTATATGATTTCCAAATGAGTTGAAGTAGTTAAAATACTTTCTTTAGTTAATTTAATTTGAATTAACTAATTTAGTTTAGGAGAAATAAATAATAATAATAATAGTTAAGGGTCTTTAATTAATAATAACTAGGTAGGTGGGACCCCTTGTGACTCCAACCTTTTCTTCTTTTCAAATTATAAAATATAACACAAATGGATAATCATTTCAACACATGCCACCCTTGTAACTTCCTTAGATACCTTCAAAATTGAATATTTGAATATCATAAATAATTTAAATCATATCCAAAAATATATAAATATTCAATAATCCACATTATCCAGAAAGAGCTTGTTGTCCAAACTTTATGTAGACCATTAACATTGTCTTTATCAACTCAAACCATAAAAGCACATAAACTAAAAGACATACTTGCCACTCTGAGAGGCAATTTTTGTTTTATCAGTGTTGTCCCCTTTTGATTTCCCGGAAGTAGCCCATGGTTGATTTGAACCTTGAGGTTGTATTTCATTGATTACATTGGAACAATAATCCTTCAAATGCATGTGGTAGAACATGGATTTTGAGGAATCATTTGAGGGAGAAGAAGGGGAGGAAACATCTTTGCCTTTATCAGTTTTTAGTCTTTTTTTAGCATGTGAATATTGAACAAGTGAATTCACAAGGGAAATCTGAACATTAGGATTCATAGGTGGTGGAAGAGGTAATGACACATTGGGCTAGCCACTATGGTGAGAGACAGTTGGGTTGACAATCTCTTTCCATCCTTCATTTGCAGGGACTTCTGGTTGCAAGGACACATGAGGAGGAACAGGAATGCCAGGGATGTTCTGAGGCTAGTGTTATCACAATAAGTTTCCTTAGGACTTTTAGCCCTTAGTTTTAAGTTTTTTAAGCCTTTAGATTTTAAATTTTTCTTTATCTTATTAAGTGTGATTTACTTAGGTTACCTTGAATAAATGAAGGCTTTAGTATTGGCTCATTTTTTACCCTCACATAGATTTTTATCCTAGGTTCATTTTCTTGGCTTAAGGTTTGAATCACCTCATGACTTGACACCAATCCTAACTCAACCCATGAACTTCATGACTTGACATGTCACTTTTCCCACTCATATCTTTATATCCTTGCCATGTTGTCCCTATGTCCTATTAAAAAATGGTCAAATCATGTTTTTTTAAAAACACCACTGCCGACTCACTAGGAGTTTTCGTAGTGCACTCCTCATCCTTTATTCCTTGCCATGATTCGTCATCATTTAACTAAGGTCATGTTTTACCTTGTTTTCAGCACCATGGTGTTGGAAATATAACTGAGAGGGGGGGGGATGAATCAATTATGTTTATAAGCTTGAAACTTTTCCTGTTATTTTCTGATTCTTTCTAGATTATTATTTAATGTGTTGTTGATAACTTAACATGCATAGATATATAATGATCAATCACACAGAATACATAGAGAGACTATGTTTCCTAAGGAAACCCATAAGGGTGAAAATCTCTTCTTCTTAGAATGTCAATCGAGCTCCAACTTTCATGTACAGCACAGTCTTTGAGCTCCAACTCAAATATGAGGCTACAACCTCTGATAGCAAGCTACAACTTGCAGAGAGAAACAAATATCATATTTCTCTAGCACCAACTAGATGGAAGCACCAACTCCCAGAATATCTTCTAGCACCAACTAGAATTTAGAGGACTGCAATCCTCCCTAGCACCACCCTACCACCCTTATTTAATCTTACAAAACTTTACTTACTTGATCTGTCTCTGATATAGTCTGTTATAGCTCCATGTCTCCTCTACCTTCTTCAGCTTCTATTCTATGTTCCTCTTATGCGTCTTTTTCTTCTGTGCTCTGCTCTCTTTTCTTTATGCGCTCAACAACCTTTTTTGTTCAGCTTCTCTTCTGCCTTTTATGTTCTGTGATGCATATGCATCCTCTTCACTGCGCCACTAATCTCCACTTCAAGTACTACACGGTGTCTCCTCCTACCCACATGCATCACACTCAAAGAAGCATGCTTTTTTCTTTGTTCTGCATTTCTTAATCACGTCGAGTCATCTGCCCAATCATCATTCGAACTCTTCATCTTCCCTGACGGATATTCTGGATCTGTTCATCATCAATGGTCATTATCCATTGATTCCTTGGCTTCTCTATCAATCGCAACTCTTCATCTTCTCTGTCAGTTACATTCAGTCATTTTTGGCTTCTTTGGATTCTAAGCCCCTTCCTTCATGTGACCATCAGCAATGACCATATGCCTAACCAACAGGTGCTTCATGACTCACGAATTCAAGAATATTGGTATGAGACATCACGATTATCCCAACTCCTGATATCTGAAGTGGAGCCTAGTGACGTGCTAGATCTTGCCTTAACCTTCACTGATGTGACCATGGTTGTGACCATAGGCCTAACTTTCAAGCACTTTGCAATCTCAGTCTAGCGAGTGTTAGCTCCTTCTTTCGATATGAAATTGGGCGATCATCTCATGTGACCACGTGATTGCAGGCACGTATAAAGGCTGTTTGAGGGAAACTCACTCTTCGCCCTGCAATTCACTATAGATATCCACGTGTCCTTTCTCCAAAACCGTGGTTTTGATTGCAGCCCACATTCAACATTTTAAAGTTCATGCACCTTCAATCCCCACAATACAATGGGACCATCGATCTCACGATCTTGACGGTGCTCCTGAAATGACGGTTCAGATCTATCCTCTCAGGTATGAGGATCATATCTAGACTTACTAAATCAACAGTTGTGATTTACTTCGTGATCTGGGCTTCAGGAGTTTCAACTCTCAAACCTTTCTCTCCTCTGTACGTTAATCTTCCAGATTCGATGATCCGCTGACACCTATCCTTCTCAATCGACAAATAGATCAACGATCATGTGTCCCCTTTCTTGATCAATGGTCGAGATCTCCTTCAGGTCTTCGGACTTCAAAGATTTCAAATCTTAACTTTATCTCTATCACCTTTTTCCCGGAGCTGACAATCCACTGACGAGTGTCCCTTTTGAATCAACGGTTTTGATCCTTTCGCATCTCTGGACTTTGGAATTATCAAGTATCAACTTTCATTGTAGTATGATCAATGGTTGCGAATACTCCCGAAGTGATCTTCAGATTAGATGATTTATGTCCACTTCGGGTCTTCGGGACTTCGCAACCTTTCAAATTTCTCGAAGCAGATTTCTCCAAAGTAGATCGAACGGTTGATCTATTGTTTGCAGGAAGAACGATTATCGTTCACTTCAGTACTTCGGCTATTTTACTTACGCTATCCTTCCATTGTATTAGATTGACGGTCGAGAATTCTCCCAAAGTGATATTCAGATCGAACGTCTCGTTTCCACTTCAGGACTTCGGCATTCGTGTTTTCGAGACTTTGGGCAAGTGTTGGTGGTAAAACTCCCGAAGTAAATCTCCTCGAGTTACGTAACTTGATTACATCATTTGTTGACATGGCACAAGCTAATTTCCTCTTGACACTTGTCATCACCTGATCATGCCATGTGTACTTTCCGACGTGGTCTACTAACGTGGTCTCCCACATGTCCTTGTTGACGTGGTCTGCCAACGTGGGCTGCCACATGTCCTTTCTGACGGGGGCCTACTGGCATAGATCTCCCTTACGTCCTTGATGATGTGGTCTACCACATGTCCATGCTGACATGGTCTACTGACGTATATATCCCTGATATAATAGTCATTGTATGTTCTATAGATCCGATGGCCTTATTCATTTTGGATTTTCGGCTCTCCGGGCTTCGAGTCTTTCAAATCTCAAACTGAAAAATATTGAGGTGAGATTTTTTTGGAGCGTAACATCCTTGCAACTTTAGACCTAAACTAAATGTTGTTCGTCGATCATGTTCTGAGATCGATGGCTCGATCTATCCATGATGCTTATTTTCTAGCTTATCATGTCCTTCCACTTAGATCAATATGACGGTTGATGAAAATTCGGATGATCAAATTCTCAATCGTTTTGCCCTGCTTATCCTATCCTTCCATTAATTCAATCTGACGGTTGTTGGTCCTCTGGATCGATGATCCAATGGCCACTTTTTCTCTTCCTCCTGAGATTTTGATCTCTCCGAATTAGAAGGTTTTCTAAGTGTTCATGGGTCTCGACCTTTGCTTCTCCTGTGATTTTGTCTCTTGGACCTCATCTACACTTCTGGAAATCACTATCTCTTCTGAGCTTTATCATATTCTGCACTCTCGAGGTTTGGTTCGATGTTGTTCTTTCCATCAATGACAAGCACATTATTCCTGTAATCATGCCAACACATGGTTCCTTAAAAGATGCATTCGAGGATTTGATTTTAATGATTTTGTTAACGATTTTAAATATTTGAATGTTATCAAACTCGGCGTTGTTGAAACTGCCAGTTCAGAATAGTTTCGAGACAGCGCTATGGGATCAGTTGTTGAGGTGGATTTGGAAGCTTCGATGGTCATGGTGATATCTTAACTGGTTTCAGAGATCAAATATAGCATTACTCCTCCAGGTATTATGTAGGATACCTCCTTTGCATAGCGAATTAATGTGATAGTTGTTGCCTGAGTTTTGGTAGAAACTATGTCTACAAATCTCTCCCTCCTTCATCCCCCTCCATCCATAATCTCCCTCTCACAGACTAGCATCCACCACACCTGTTTTTTAGTTATCAAACATGCAGTTTCTTTCTGTTCTTGAGTGATGAGTTCCTGAGCAAACATTTGTTCCTTGTATGTGCATTGCGCTACCCAAAATCGTTGCTGAAAATTCGTTACATTTCCCCTTCTTCCTCTACTATTCGGATTGGAGTGTTTTTAACCAAGTTTTAAAAGACCATTGCAATATTTTTTCTTCACTACATTTTTATTCTTCAATTTGATATATGCAGACAGTAAGGGAAGGGAAATTTGCATTTTTTTCTTTCTAAAAGCCATCAAAACAGTGTGAGTTAGAGGAGAATCCTAGGAAAACCATCCATTGTTCACTACCACTCTCCCATTGAAGTCTGCCTCTGTTTTCTCTCCTATACTTCACTGCAACATATCCTTTTACCTCTTATATTGACCCATGGAGGCACCTCAAAAGACGAAATCTCACAAGGGAGGCACTGTGGTCAGAACTGAACCCTCAGACATGCATTTATTTGATGCAGAGCCAATGGTTAGGGAATTTTTTCAAAGGGTGGGTTGCCTCTCTTTTTCCCAAAACATGCAGAGGGGACATCCTGAAGTGGAAAGGAAATTTGCCTCACATTTTGATGGCCTTAAGACTAAGGTAGGAGATCTGGAGTTTCATGTGTCTGAAGTCTATATTGCAGCAGCCACATGGATTCCTAACACTGGGGAGAGATAGTTTAAATCCATGACTTTGAATGTTGCCTTCTCCAAGGACTTTCTCAAGCCAGATTATCAGACTGACAACTTGTCCAAGGGGGTTCCTAGAAATCATCTAGTTGAAGGTTTTGACAAGATGTTGAAGATCATCCAGAGATACTTCACATGTGAGGGGAGGTTTAATATGTTATACCAGTACCATATAAGGCTTTTGCTTCATTTTAATGGTAAAGATGAAATGAATATCCCTTTATATTTGTTGAGGAGCATGGGGAAAATGTCTGACAGAGTCCAATCCAAATCCAAGGCTGTGGATACTAGTGTCTTTCATTATGGATTGATCAGAATGTTGGTAATGGAAGAATTGAAGAAGAGGAACATCCCTTGGGAGCAATTCATTGTTTCTTCTCACATGAAGTTGGACGTAGCTTCAACTCCTCAGTAAGAGATGCAAAGTCCTTTGCCATTTTCTAGTGATGCTCCAAAAGGAGCAAGCAAGAAAAGAAAGAGTAAATCCATTTCTCAGGGAAAAGAGGTTGTTAAGGAAGTTGAAGAAGCAGACAAGGAGGCATATCATTCTCCACAGAGAGACTCTTCACCTCCTCCTGCACCAGAATTGGAAGAGGTCCCTTCATCTACTAAAAACAAAACCAAGAAAGGAATAAAGTTTCATTTCTCTTCATCTCCCTCAACATCTAGCACAAAATTTTGGAAACCTTTCACAAGATCATCAACTCTCAAGGAGGTTGTTGAAGCACAAGTTCTACCAAAGGTTTCTATTCTGAAGAAAAAGAGAGACAAGGGTAAATA
>JZKD02S1887064.1:46684-63141 GCA_000966675.3 Picea glauca | reverse complement strand
AACAATTATTTATGTATGAGAGCTATTATTTTTGTTTGAATTACTCTAGACAACACAATATAGTTTCAAGACATCCATCCAATTATATTCTAGCAATTAACAATGTGCCCAATAACATATGTTCTTGATTATGACAATCAAGCTTAAAAGCCATAATCCAATTCACTATAATAAAAGAAATTATTCACGTACTGACTTTAATTTAGAAATTCATTATTTGTCTTAGCTAATTAAATTCCTAGAGTCTCTAGGGTTTAGGGTTAATGTACTTAATCTCGTGCATGGAATACCCCATTCTTTATTTAGTCATGTTATTTCATGTTCAACAAGGTCATAATAAACACAAGAAAATTATCTTTTAAGCTACAAGTTTTGTCTATAATTCACATGTACATGGTTACAGAGAATGACATAAAACCTTAAAGCATGAGCACCACTAGCCTCCGGGACAAAACAAATTATAGGCTTCCATTAGGAATTCCCATTGCAATTATGGTGTTTGCACAACCCACTGTTATGAAACATCACAATATAGTTTTATACATAGATATTGTGAGGTCTATGTATGGGAACAATTATTTATGTATGAGAGTATTATTTGTGCCTGAATTACTCTAGACAACACAATATAGTTTTAGATCTCCATCCAATTATATACTAGCACTTAACAATGTGCCCCATAACATATGCTTTTAATTATGACAATCAAGCTTAAAATGCATAATCCAATTCACCATAAGTACAAACAATTGTTCCACATACTAACTTTATTTTAGAAATTCACTATTTGTCTTAGCTAATCAAATTCCTAGAGTATCTAGGGTTTAGGGTTAATGTACTTAAGCTCATGCATGTAACATCTTATTCTTTGTTTAGAAATGTGATTTCATGTTCATAAAGGTCATAATAAACATAATAAAATGATATTTTAAGCTAATTCACATGTACATGGTTACAAAGAATGACAAAAAATGTAAAAGCATGAGCACCACTAGCCTTGAGGACAAAACAAATTATAGGCCTCCATTAGGAATGCCCATTCAAATTATTGGGTCTGCACAACCCACTCTGATGAAACATCACAATATAGTTTTGTACATAGATATTGTGAGATATATGTATGAGAGCTTTTATTTGTGTTTGAATTTCTCTAGAGAACACAATATAGTTTCAAGATCTCCATCCAATTATATACTAGCACTTAACAATGTGCCCAATAACATATGTCATTGATTATGACAATCAAGCTAAAAAGGAAATCCAATTCACCATAAATACAAGAAATTATTCCACATACTGACTTTAATTTAGAAATTCATTATTTGTCTTAGCTAATCAAATTTCTAGAGTCTCTAGGGTTTAGGGTTAATGTACTTAAGCTCATGCATGCAACATCCTATTATTTATTTAGAAATGTGATTTCATGTTCATCAAGGTCATAATAAACATAAGAAAATGATATTTTAAGCTACAAGTTTTTTGTCTTATAATTCACATGTACATGGTTACAAAGAATGACATAAAACCTTAAAGCATGAGCATCACTAGATTTTATGACAAAACAAATTATAGACCTCCATTAGGAATGCCCATTGCAATTATAGTGTCTGCACAACCCATTGGTATGAAACATCACAATATAGTTGTATACATAGATATTGTAAGATATATGTATGAGAACAATTATTTATGTATGAGAGCTATCAATTGTGTCTAAATTACTCTAGACAACACAATATGGTTTCAAGATCTCCATCCGATTATATACTGCACATAATAATGTGTCGAATAACATATGTCCTTGATTATGACAATCAAGCTTAAAAGGCATAATCCAATTCACCATAAGTACTAGCAATTATTCCACATACTAACTTTAATTTAGAAATTCATTATTTGTCTTAGCTAATCAAATTCCTAGAGTCTCTAGGGTTTAGGGTTAATGTACTTAAGCTCATGCATGTAACATCCTATTTTTTTTATCTAGAAATGTGATTTCATGTTCATCAAGGTCATAATAAACATAAGAAAATGATATTTTAAGCTACAAGTTTTGTCTTATGATTCACATATACATGGTTACAGAGAATGACAAAAAACCTTTAAGCATGAGCACCACTAGCCTTGAGGACAAAAAAAAGTATAGACCTCCATTAGGAATGCCCATTGAAATTATTGTGTTTGCACAACCCACTGTAATGCAACATCACAATATAGTTTTACACATAGATATTGTGAGATCTATGTATGAGAACAATTATTTATGTATTTGAGCTAATATTTATGTCTGAATTACTCTAGACAATGCAATATAGTTTCAATATCTACATCTAATTATATACCAACACTTAACGATGTGCTCAGTAACATATGTCCTCGATTATGACAATCAAGCTTAAAAGGCATAATCCAATTCACCATAAGTATAAGTAATTGTTCCACATACTAACTTTAATTCGGAAATTCATTATTTGTCTTAGCTAATCAAATTCCTAGAGTCTCTAGGGTTTAGGGTTAATGTACATAATCTCATGCATGTAACATCTTATTCTTTGTTTAGAAATGTGATTTCATGTTCAACAAGATCATAATAAACATAAGAAAATGATATTTTAAGCTACAAGTTTTTTGTCTTATAATTCACGTGTACATGGTTACAAAGAATGACATAAAACTTTAAAGCATGAGCACCAGAGAATGAAATAAAACCTTAAAGCATGAGCACCAGAGAATAAAATAAAACCTTAAAGCAAGAGCACCACTAGTCTTGAGGACAAAACAAATTATAGACCTCCATGTGATAGAGGTAAATACCTCATCCATCCTCAAGTTCAATCGTAATGGTTTCATAATAGTCTATACACAACATCCACATATCTTAGGGGGTAGGAGAAACTTGTTTTTTTTCCTCTCAAGGAAGTCAATGTAGGAAAAAATTAGGGAACAAACCAACTTATAATAGAGATAAACATCTCATTGAATCCATTAATAACATTCACAATAGATGTCAAAGATTTTCATGCACAATGTACACCATTTGTCAAGGGTGCGTGGGATTTAAGTGGCCCTTTCTTCAACGAGGCAATTCCAAGTAACAATGAATGGTTGATCTCAATCAAATTCATCATTAGGCATTTCCAAATAATTTATTAAGTGTCATTCATCCTTCTTCATGGTTAATACCACGCTTATCCTTCATTTCACCCCTTGAAATCCCAAAATTCATCAAAAAAGGGCTAAATAAGCTCCTACATGACATGCTCACATATGATCTAAGGGAAATGAGTGACTAGAGTTTATTCTTGCAGGTTTCTTTAACGACATCAATGATTTTTATTGTACTTCACAAGATGAGCAACCATACTCGAAAATGCTTAGAAAAATCCAAAATTTGATTTGCAAATGATGGATGAAGTCTTCCAAGATATGTTATTGTTTGAGGGTTTATTAATGCATGATTTGTATATTGAATAGTCTTTTCAAATAATCCAAGTGATTGCATTTCAAAAATTGTAATCACATGCACTCAAAAAGCAACTCAGAAGACATTGTATCCCAACAGGAAATTGGTTCCAAATTTCCAATATTTTCAAAAGCAAATTTCTTAACCACTCATTAGGGAGTTCCATGGGTACCATAAATTCTAATTATCCATATTAATTAGATATGGAAACCATTTTTACACACACTAATTTAGTTAAATAGTTGGTATGCATGAGTTTATCAAATGCATTTCGAGACATTTTCAAATTAATTAATTATATATAACAATCATTTCCACTAACATCTACAACAATTTAATTGCATGCTATCATAATAAATGGTGGATTTTCATTCATCATAATAGAAGAATACAAAGGAGGAGAAGCAAATAAACTTTTTAGTTTACACCATTTTTCTTCCAACCACACACAATTTTTTTGTGAATGCCACCTCCCATGTTGGGTTGTGAGACCATCAAGGTGAAGAAGAAAAATTGTAGGATTCCCAAGTCAACGCTCCTTTTACCAAAAAATTCCAAGTATCACTAAGAGGGCCATGACTAAGTTCTTTAGTTAGTATTTCAAACATATTAGTTTTAGCACCCACTCTACTACCCCATACAACACAAAAGTGCACTCCTTTCTCTGCTCTCCATTCCCTCGGGAATCTCCTTCCTTTTTGTGCTTTTTAATGTGATTAGAAAGAGTCCTATCACTATATTCTTTTGAGATTGAAACTTCCACAAAGATATGCTTCTTATACAACAAATTTGAATCTTGGATAGCTCAAGCCTACAACCATGAAGTTATTCCCTCAAAATTTTCATAGTCTCAACCATGTGTGGAGGGGTCTCAATATCTCTCCTTCCATCAAACACTACCTCTATATAATAATTTTTTCCTATTATCTTCTATTCAAATACTTGAGGATTTTGTGTATCCTCCATGGAAAAAATGACTCAATTATTCAAGACTAATTCCCTGCAAATTTGATTGAATACTAGTCTTTGTTGCAATGGAAACTAGAATTGCAACCTTAATTTGCTACTTTTCCAGTAGAATTGAAAGACTCTTTTTAATGTGTGTAGAAAGAGTACTATCACTATATTCTTTTGAGATTGAAACTTCCACAAAGATATGCTTCTTAGACAAAAAATTTGAATCTTGGATAGCTCATGCCTGCAACCATGAAGTTATTCCCTCGAAATTTTCATAGTCTCAACCATGTGTGGAGGGGTCTCAATATCTCTCCTTCCATCAAACACTACCTATATATAATAATTTTTTCCTATTATATTCACTTCAAATACTTGAGGATTTTGTGTATCCTCCATGGAAAAAATGGCTCAATTGTTCAAGACTAATTCCCTACAAATTTGATTGAATACTAGTCTTTGTTGTCATGGCAACTAGATTTGCAACCTTAATTTGCTACTTTTCTAGTAGAATTGCAAGACTTATAACCATTTAGGTATCTTCTCAATGTTTGGTTCCCTTTCTCCTCCAATTCCCCTGTAACTCTCAAGCAAATTTCATTAACAATATCATCTGGTGCATATTTCCATGCCTCTGTTTTCACTAAAACTTGCAAACACAATGTTGCTCCTTCTACCAGTGATTGCACAGTTCCTAATAGGGCATCAAGAAGGGGATTGGATAAACCTCGAATGACCCCCTCTATTTTCCCTTGAAAGGAGATAGGATATATTGTATATCTTGTTATTGTTGAAAGAGCATTGAAACATGCCTGTTGTAGGGCCAATGAGGGTGCATTTGAGGACAAAGCCTTCAACACGTCACCCATCATCTTATTTATATGGAGAATAATGATTTTACCATGTTATCGCACAATCACTTCATACAAAGATATCATATATTGTCTAGGAAGTTGTTCATCTTGAAGCTCTGACAACTGGGCTATAAACTGTGGGTTCAACTTATTGTCTAACTGTTGGGCATAGTTTCTCAGAGAATTCATAGATCTTCTTCTGATGTCGGGATCCTTGTTTAGATATGCAAACGCTTGCCTCAAATGGGCACCCATGAATCTTTCCACGACCTTCTTACATATAAAGTAAAGCCCATAGTTTCCACAATTCGATAGAGCTCACACTCTGACCCAATATGATGAATCTCTTGCACATATTTGTCCCAGAAAGTTCCAAGAAAACTCACAATGAATGGAATCCTATCAACCACAACGTGCAATACATAAGAATCAACATAAGAGAATGAAAACTAAAAAGATTTATACCTTCTCCCAACTCAAACCCTTTCTGTAGACAAGATAAAACCCTTCAACCCCTAAACCCTTATATAGAAAAGGCTTACATCCAAGCCCAATTAGTGAGTTTTGGCCCCAAAAAAGAGCTACTCAAGAAACCTAAATGCTCGGAATATGAGCAGCCAGTGATGAGAGAAATAAAACCCCATAGTAATTTTGTATTCAGATAATATTGAGAACATGGGCACGCCTTTTCTAGACTGGGTTTCCACCTCATTAACTGTAACAGTCAAATTATCTAATCCTGAGACAAACCCAGCTAGAAATTACTGGAATTTATCTAATCCAAGTGGATATTGGTGGCCACCCACCTTTTCCAACTGGCTCAAAACAGTTTTCTGACAACTTTGGTAACTTACTATTTTTAGCAATTTATTTTGGGTCCCAAACTTCTGGGGTCGTTTTGATGCCCTAAACGATGTTTTTTGGGAAAACGGGGAGAAACATGGCCACTCCTTCAATGTTGCTCACATCAAAAGTTGTAGTCCTCAGATAGATATTTCTAACGGTGTATCGAGCACCCCAAACGAAGATCGTATGCAAACGTTACGCCCCCGGGAAGTTGATGTATCAACTACCTCCATCGGGGCCCGCAAACCTTGTGGATTTTCATCTTCCTGGGTTAGGTTTTTGGATTTTCCTTATGTTAAAAATTCCCTTAGAGCCTCATTGTAATAATCATCTTCTTGCGAATGTGAGTAGCCGTCACATCTCTTCTCAGAGATAAGTTGCCACCATTCTAGCGAGTCTTTCACTCTGTATTTTTACAGTCTCTGTACATTTCTTTCATTAATAGAAATCGTGTATTACTATATATCTTTTCCTCTGGTTATATTTCTGATATATCTCTGTATATTTCTATGTTATATCTATGTTCTCATTTCATGTCGAAAATAATCTGGATCAATGGTATCAAAGCAGGCTGCTCTTGATCGTTTTTCAGTGCATGTCCTCGACGAGGTCAAAGTATAGCAAGTTGGGTCTCGAACTTGTCTCTCTTGAGGAAAACCGCTCTTACACACCCAAGAAACCCTCAATGGTGGAAGAAAATAAAAATGACGGAGCAAAGGATCCTATCAATTTTTTGCTTGAGCAACCTCTCACGTGACAGAGGGACGAAATGATGGAGAATTTTTCCCACATCCTTCAATGCATGCCGATAGCAACAGATGCATATTCATCAAAAAACCACTTTGGAAGCACCTCTCCTTTCAAGGTACAAGTTAATTTTGATATTCCTGTATTTGAAGGACATATGGATCCAGAAGCCCTAGACAAATGGTTAAATCTGCTAGAAGGTTATTTCTTTGTTCACAATTTTTCCAACAGAGAAAAGATCACCTTCGCACTCCTTAAAGCTCTCCCTCGTGTCAAACATTGGTGGGAAACTTACTAGGAGAAAATTTCCACAGAGGAGTCTGGAATATATGGGGTCGAGCCCACTTGGGATTTGTTTGTGGATGCGGTAAAGGAACAATAGTACCCTATTGGCAATTATGAGGACCAATACATGAGATTGACCACACTATGACAAGAGAGGGGCCAAGCAGTTCTGGAGTTCACCAATACCTTCAATACCTTGCACACCAAGCTGGGTATCAAAGACTCAGAACGACATTTGGCTCTGAAATACCGTGGGGCTCTACACAGATACATCCAAACTGAAATGGATTTTTTGGACATCTCATCACTTGGTGCTGCTTATCGATATGTTGTTAAAATCGAGCAGAAATTTAAGCACCGGAAAAAACGAGAGTTCGGGTCTGCAAATCTGAAACAATCAAAGTATGACAAAGATGTCCCTAACAAACAACTTCCTGAAAACCAGTCTAAGCCACAAGAAAAGAAGGGTCACGGAAAGACAAAGAGGGACACCAAAAAATGGTGTGATTGCCACAAAATCCCCTGGCATAATACCGATGAATGTCGCTCAAAACAATCATTGGTGGCCGAAATCAAAGACAAGGAGACAAGACTTGATTTAGAATTTGATTATGAAAATACTGGTAAAAGACAGATCATCGACGCAGACCCCATTTCTATTGTCTCAACCACAACAATTCAACCAGAAGAACCAACAGATCTAGAAGAGAGGGAGCACCTTTTTCATTCACAGATGTGGGTAAAGGGGACCCCTCTACATTTTATTGTTTATAACGGAAGAAATAAGAACCTCATCTTAGTAGAGGTCGTCAAACAGATGGGATTTTCAACAACACCGCATCCACAACCATACAACATTGGGTGGCTTCGCCAGGGACGAGATCTTCGTGTCAGCCAGCAATGTCAATTGTCATACGACATCCAACCCTTGAAGGACGAGGTATTATGTGATTTTTCCCCATTGGATGTATGTGATGTTCTCTTGGGCCAACCATATATGTGGGGACGCCATGTTGTTTATGAGTCTCGACCCTGCAGTGTCATTGTTTCTCTGAGGGTTCATCTCTATAGAATACCAGAAGTAGCTCTAACTATTGTTCCACCTAAACAGTTCCACAAGGTAGTATCTCATACTACAAAATTCAGCTTCTTCACAATCTGTTCAAAATGTGAATAAAAGGATACTGCAACCACTATAGCCTCATCCCAAGCACCTTCTATCCATTAGAAGCAGGTAGACAAGATTGCAACAAAGTGTAAAGATTCCTTATGCACACAATCATCCCATGTAGCCAGACTAGTTAAAAAGGTCCAACCCTTCCAGGCACATGTTCATGACAGCCTTCAACAAGCTAAGCAACACAACTTCTCCAACAAGGAAAGCAGCTCATCAAGATGTAGATTCAACAAACGCTCTTACCTCTCCCCCGGACACTCAACGCAATGAAGACCATTGATTCCTAAGGAGGGAGGATTGATTAATGTGGATATCGGTGGCCACCCAACTTTTCCAACTGACTCAAAACAACTTTCTAGCAACTTTGGTAATTTACTATTTTAAATAGTTTTTTCGGGTCCCAAACTTCTGGGTTCGTTTTGAGGCCCTAAACAAGGTTTTTTGGGAAAACAGGGAGAAACATCATTTTTCCTTCAATGTTGCTAACATCAAAAGTTGTATTCCTCGGATAGATGTTTCTAACAGTGTATCGAGCGCCCCAAACAAAGATCGTATGCAAAAGTTACGCCCCCGGAAAGTTGACGTATCAACTACCTCCATCGGGGCCCGCAAACCTTTTAGAGTTTCATCTTCCGGGGTTAGGATTTTGGATTTTCCTTATGTTAAAAATGCCCTTAGAGCCTCATTGTAATAATCATCTTCTTGTGAATGTGAGTAGCCATCACGTCTCTTCTTAGAGATAAGCTGCCACCATTCTAGCGAGTCTTTCACTATGTATTTTTACAATCTCTGTACATTTCTTTCATCAATAGAAATCGTGTATTACTGTATATATTTGCCTCTAGTTATATTTCTGATATATCTCTTTTATATTACTGTTTCTCTTTCAATATATCTATATATTTCTATGTTATATCTCTGCTCTCATTTCGTGCCGAAAATAATCTGGATCAGTGGTATCAGAGCAAGCTACTCTTGATCGTTTTTCAGCGCATGTCCCCGATGAGGTCCGATTATAGCAAGTTGGGTCTCGATCTTGTCTCTCTTGAGGAAAACCACTCTCGCACACCCAAGAAACCCTTAGTGGTGGAAGAAAATAAAAACGACAGAGCAAATGATCATATCAATCTGTTGCTTGAGCAAGCTCTCATGCGACTGAGGGACGAAATGATGGAGAATTTTTCCCACATCCTTCAACGCCTATCGATAGAAAAAGGTGTGTATTCATCAAACAACCACTTTGGAAGAACCTCTCCTTTCAAGGTACAAGTTAATTTTGATATTTCTGTATTTGAAAGACAGATAGATGCAAAAGCCCTAGACATATGGTTAAATCTGCTAGAAGGTTATTTCTCTGTTCACAATTTTTTCGACAGAGAAACAATCACCTTCCCACTCCTTAAAGCTCTCCCTCATGTCAAACATTGGTGGGAAACTTACTGGGATAAAATTTCCACAGAGGAGTCTGGAATATATGGGGCCGAGCCCACTTGAGATTTGTTTTTGGATGCAGTAAAGGAAGAATATTACCCCATAGAATATTACCCCATTGGAAACTATGAGGACCAAAACATGAGATGGGCCACACTACGGCAAGAGAGGGGCCAAGCAGTTCCGGAGTTCACCAATACCTTCCATACCTTGCGCACCAAGCTGGGTATGAAGGACTCCAAACGACATTTGGTTCTGAAATACCGTGGGGCTCTACACTGATACATCCAAACTGAAATGGATTTTTTGGACATCTCATCACTCGGTGTTGCTTATCGATATGCTGTTAAAATCAAGAAGAAATTTAAGAACCAGAACAAATGAGATTTTGGGTCTACAAATCTGGAACAACCAAAGTATGACAGAGACGACCCTAGAAAACAACTTCCTGAAAACCAGTCTAAGCCACAGGAAAAGAAGGGTCACAGAAAGACAAAGAAGGACACCAGAAAATGGTGCGATTTCCACAAAATCCCCTGGCATAACACTGATGAATGTCACTCAAAACAATCATTGGTGGCCAAAATTAAAGACAAGGAGTTGAACCTTGATTCAGAATTTGATTATGAAAATATTGGTAAAAGATAGATCATCGACACAGACCCCACTGCTATTGTTGTGACCGCATCAATTCAACCAGAAGAACCAACAGATCCAGAAGAGGGGGAGCACCTTTTTCATTCACAGATGTTGGTGAAGGGGACCCCACTACATTTTATTGTTGATAGCAGAAGCCAGAAGAACCTCATCTTAGAAAAGGTCTTCAAATAGTTGGTACTGTCGACAACACCACACCTGCAACCATACAACATCGGGTGGCTTCGTCGGGGACGAGATCTTCGTGTCGGCCAACAGTGTCGATTGTCATATGACATCCAATCCTTCAAGGATGATGTATTATGTGATGTTACCCCACTAGATGTTTGTGATATTCTCTTGGGCCAACCACATATGTGGAGACACCATGTTGTTTATGAGTCTCGACCCTCCAGTGTCATTTTTTCTCTGGGGGGTCATCTCTATAGAATACCAGAAGTAGTTCTGAATATTGTTCCACCTAAACAGTGTCGCAAGGTAGTATATCATACTACAAAATTTAGCTTCTTCACAATCTGTTCAAAAGGTGAACAGAAGGATATTGCAACCACTACAGCCTCGGCCCAAGCACCTTCTATATAACAGAAGTAAGTCGACAAGATTGCAGCAAAGTGTAAAGATTCCTTCTGCACACAAGCATCTCATGTAGCTAGACTGGTTAAAAGGTCCAACCCTTCCATCCACAGGTTCATGACAACCTTCAACAAGCTAAGCAACACAACTTCTCCAACAAGGCAAGCAACTCATCAAGATGTAGATTCAACAAACGCTCTTCCCTCTCCCTCGGGAATTCAACGCAATGGAGACCATTTCATCCTAAGGAGGAGGATTGATCCAAGTGGATATCGGTGGCTACCCACCTTTTCCAACTGGCTCAAAACAATTTTCTGGAAACTTTGGTAATTTACTATTTTTAGCAGTTTTTTTGGGTCCCAAACTTCCGAGGCCCTAAACGACATTTTTTGGGAAAACGAGGAGCAATATAAATTTTCCTTTGATTTTTCTCAAATCAAAAGTTGTATTCCTAGGATATATCTTTCTAACGGTGTATCGATCGCCACAAAGGGAGATTGTATGCAAAAGTTACGCCCCCGAGAAGTTGACGTATCAACTACCTCCATCAGGGCCCGCAAACCTTTTGGATTTTCATCTTCCGGGGTTAGGGTTTTGGATTTTACTTATGTTAAAAAGTCCCTTAGAGCCTCATTGTAATAATCATATTCTTTCAAATGCGAGTAGCCCCCACATCTCTTCTCAGAGATAAGCTGCCACCATTCTAGCGAGTCTTTCACTCTGTATTTTTATAGTCTTTGTACATTTCTTTCATTAATAGAAATCTTGTTTTACTGTATATCTTTGACTCTTGTTATATTTTCGATATATCTCTGTTATATTATTGTTGGTCTTTCAATATCTCTATATATTTCTATGTTATATCTCTGGTCTCATTTCATGTCGAAAATAATCTGAATCATTGTCAGTCCACGTCTGTGGAATCCGATAAAAAACCCAATACCTGCATGCCCCGAAAAGTAAATGAAGAACCCGACATGTAAATAACTTCACTCTTTTTTACACTAAATTAAAGAGAACGCCGCTTAAATAATGTGAAAACTTAACATATAACATTCGAGTTTTATATTTTAAAATGATCTATTCAATAAATAGTTCTTACGGGCATGTTCTTGTACATGGATAGGGCCGAATTAACTAAATAAATCCGCTCATTTTCATATTAAAAAAGAAAACTATAGCTAAATAAATAATGTGAAAACTTATTAAACATCATGAGTTTTATATTGATTTTTTTTAACCATCATAATAAGTTTTATATTGTAAAATGATTTGAATATTAAATGAAAAATAATGCCACGTAAATAACTTCACTCTTTTTTACACTGAATTAAAGAGAATGACGCCTAAATAATGTGAAAACATAATATACAACATGAGTTTTATATTTTAAAATGATCTAAATAATAAATAGTTCCTACAGGCCTGTCCCGGTACATGGACATGGCCAATTCGGCCATGTCCATGTACAGGGACAGGGCCAATTCATCCATGTCCATGTATAGGGACAGGCCTGAACATGGACATGGCCGAATTCGGGCATGTCCATGTACATGGACAGGCCCGAATTCGACCATGTCCATATATTTAGGCATGTCCCTGTACATGGACATAGCCGAATTTGGGCATGTCCATGTATTCGGGCATGTCCCTGTACATGGATAGGGCCAAATTTGGGCATGTCCCTGTACAAAGACATGCCTGAATTCGGCCCTAGCCATGTACATGGACAGATCTAAATTCGACCATGTCCATGTAGAGGGATTAGCCCGAATTTGGCCCTGTCCACCTCCTAAAACATAACAAATCTAAATAAATGAAATTTAATTTAATTTAAGAAAAGGGTTTAGAATTACCTTTAACTTAAAGAAACAACCAACGACAACAAGTAACATCAAGCAAAAACAACAACCAATAGCAACCAATGCCAACAACAACCACCAACAACAACAACCAACAACAACCACCAACCAACAACAACCAACGCTAGTAGCAACCACTTCTAGCAGCAACCAACAACAACCAACATACTCTCAGTAGTTCAAAAAGTGTTAAATGACTGATGTGCAGGGGATATATAAAAAAAAAATCAGTCGAAATGTTTTTTCAGACAAAAATCATTTTTGGCCAAAAGAATTTTTCGGTCGAAACAATGTTACCGGATGAAAACATGTGTCCAGTTTCTTTTGACCGAAACATTTTTCAGCCAAAAATATGTTACCGGATGAAAAAAATATGTCTGGCTAATATGGTACATGACAGTTGAGGTCGTCGTCACTATACCATTTGATTTGACATCTAAAGGTTAAGCCGAAATTTTTTTTGGCCGAAAGAATTAGTAGTTCGGCCGAACAAATGTCACTAGGAATTTTGGAAACCTGATTCTCACAAAAGTGTTACCCACCTTCATGATTTTACGCTATTTCCAATAATAAAAAAGTATGGAAGAAAAATCAAATGGAGTGCAATGTAGCCCTATATGCGAGAAACCAAGGATGTCAGTGATATATAGATGGTGGATGTTGCAAACGCATGACTGGAGACCAAAGAAAATTTCTCAAGTTAAACAAGAAAGGAAAAGGAAACGTAACCTTTGGGGATAATATGTTAGCCAAAACACTGGGAAAAGGCATTGTCAGTTTAGGAAATAACAAAACCAAAGCATAGGATGTACTTCTGGTAGAAAATCGCAAACCTAATATCCGAAGTGTAAGTCAAACATGTGATCAGGGTCACATACTCACCTTTGATTATCAGAAATGTGAGATCATAAAAAAGGACATTGGAAAGCTAGTAACAGTTGCACCAAGAAAATCTAACAATGTGTACATCCTTGATATAGATGAAGGAGAAAAATGTTTTCTAAGTCAAGTAAATGAAAGTTGGCTATGGCATAGAAGGTTGGGACATTTAATATTTGACAACTTGATCAAAGCCAACGTGAAATAGGCATTAAGGGATCTACCAAAAGTTATTAAGCCTTCAGATTCTATTTGTAAATATTGTCAAATAGGGAAGCAAACAAGAGTTAGGTTCAAAACAAAAGAGCATTCCACAACAAAACCATTAGAACTTATTCACACATATATATGTGGACCTACCAGGACTAAAATTACTTATGGTGAACATTATTTTATGTTGATCATTGATGATTACACTAGATTGACTTGGGTATACTTTCTAAAAGAAAAATCAGAAGTCTTTAAGAAGTTTAAAACATACAAAGCACTTGTAGAGAATGAAACAGATTTCAAAATTAAATGTTTGAGATCAGACAATGAAGAAGAATTCACCTCTAAAGAGTTCATTCAATTCTTTGAAAATCATGGTATCAAAAGACAGTTTTCAGCTCCCAGGACTCCTCAACAGAATGGAGTAGTAGCAAGGAAAAACATAACAGTTCAAGAAAATTCAAGAACCATGCTAAATGAAGCCAAGCTTCCAGACAAATTCTAGAGAGATGAAATCTACACAAAGGTCCACATACTTAATCGAGCTCAATTGAGACACAACCATAACAAAACTCCTTATGAACTATGTTTTGGCAAGCCAACATCTGAAAACACTTTAAAATTTTGGGAACTAATGTTACATTAAGAATGATGAAGATAATTTAGGAAATTTTGATCCAAGATCTGATGAAGGGATATTTGTAGGGTATTCACCTAATAAGAAAGAATACAGATGTTATAATCTTAGACTACTAAAGATAGTGGAAAATGCCAATGTAAAGATAGATGATCTAAAACTAAAGAAGAGCATATCCCAAGACATATAAAAATTTGATAAAAACAAATTCATGCTATTCCTTAAATGTAGATATGGAGATATATTATGTATATATAAATGGATACATTTCGAGATCTAGAGATTTCAATATTTCTTAAGGAGGCCACCATAGAGAGTTCAAGCCAAGTGAGAAATCCAGTCTCCAATTCATAGCTTCTAAATACTTTCGGTGTAGAATCTTAGCAAGAAGATAATGATAATGAAACAAAGGAAAACGAACCATATACTGATGAAGAATACAATGAATAAACTCCCTTGCCAAAATCTCCATCAAAAAGAGTTCAAAAGAATCATCCTGAAAGTCAAATTATTGGAGATAAAAATGCAGTATTGGAAACAAGAAGAAAACTCACATTTGAATCAAAACAAGCAATGCTATCCATGATAGAACCTAAGGCATTTAAAGAAGCCATCAAAAGTAAAGATTGGATAAAAACAATGAATGAAGAACTAGACCAAATAGAGAAGAACCAAACTTGGGAACTAGTTCCAAGACCCAAGGACAAAAATGTGGTAGGAACCAAGTGGATCTTCAAGAACAAACTAAATGAAAATGGGGATATTATAAAGAACAAAGCCATATTAGTTTGCAAAGGATATTCCCAAGTGGAAGGTATTTATTTTGAAGAGACTTTTGCTCCAAAATCAAGACTTGAGGCCATCATAATGTTCCTAGCATTTGCATGCTTCAGAAATTTCAAAATCTATCATATGGATGTCAAGTTAGCATTCCTTAATGTAACACTAGAAGAAGAAGTCTATGTTGAGCAACCATAAGGATTCATGTTAACATAAAATCAAGACTATGTGTGCAAAATAAAAAAAAGGCCTTATATGGTCTTAAACAAGCCCCCAGAGCATGGTTCTCAAGGCTTGATCAATACCTTCAAAAACACGAATATAAGAGAGGGACTATTGACAACAACTTATACATCAAAATTGAGGATCAAAAAATAATTGTTGTGGTGGTATATGTAGATGACATCATATTTGGAAGTAATATTACTATACCAAGCAGAAAGTTTGCAACCAAAATGTAAGAAAAATTTGAAATGTCTATGCTGGGAGAACTATCCTTCTTCTTAGGTTTACAAGTACCTCAAACAGAAAACGGAATATTTGTTTCCCAAGCCAAATATATCAAGGAAATGCTAAATAAATTCCAAATGGAAGACAGTAAAACTATGAGTACTCCCATGGTCACTGGATGTAAACTAAGCCTAGAAGATGACTCACCAAAAGTGGCCCAAACGATGTACAAATCAGTGGTTGGAAGTCTACTCTATTCAACGGCAACAAGACCTGACATTGTTCAGGATGTAGGACTTGTAGGGAGATTTCAATCCACACCTAAAGAAACTCACTTAAAATCAATAAAGAGAATATTTTGATATCTTAAAGGAACCTTAGAACTTGGATTATGGCATCTAAAAGATAAAGACTTCAATCTAACTGCATACAATGATGCAGATTGGGTCGGTAGTTGTTAAGGTCCTAACCCGCACATAGGTAGATTAATGTATTCGGATGTAATAAAGGTCAATATTAAATAAGACCTTTCAATATAATAGAATAAGGCGGATGTAAGAAGACCTAATAGAAGCTTCCGCTTCTAGAAGGATCTTCCTCTAGATGCTTCTTTTTAGTATAAATAAGAGTCAAGGGTATGAGAACCCTAGCT
>JZKD02S1887064.1:8103-23246 GCA_000966675.3 Picea glauca | reverse complement strand
GGTCAAAATATTAATTATTAACTAATTTCCTATGGTAGGTCGAATTCTTAAATCTCATTAGTCTTCTTTGCTTCTTGCTAAGTGTACATTACATCCTTCAATATATACACTAAAGATTCTTAAAATCCCGTGCATGTGGGATAAGATTTTGGAGAAAAAATAAAAATTCTTAAGGATAAAATCAAAATTTAATCAAGGGCCTAGAATGCCCCACAAATTTATTCGATGGTTGTTAAGTCGTGTCATTCGGGAAGCCATAACGTTAGATTTGGGAGTCAGAATTGCGTAGAATTTACCTCGTTGGAAAGGTATTCCAATGAGGAAAATGATGGGATAGTTATTAAGAGCTGAAATTGGCCAAAATTTTCTCAAAAAATAAAATAAAAGTCAATAATATTTTCATGTTATGTTGATAAATCGGCTTGGCCCCTCAACTTCACGAGCTCATATCTTGAGATCCAGGAATAAAAATCGCAATCAGGGAGACTTTTGGAAATAAAAGATAATGAATATCACATATAAATTTGTTTCCATGGATAAAAAGATGAATACCCTATCCATAAACTTAAAACATAATCCCATTTTTAAATGGCAAATTAATTAAATTTTTGTAAATAAAAGTTTTTTAAAAAAACTTTTATTAAAGACGGAAAATGACCCATTTCAAGATATGAATACAAATGATACAAATTCATTAATGAGAATTTAATGAGGCATTAATTAAATTGAATATGTCAAGAAGAAAAATGTACGAGAAATTCAAGAAGAGAAAACGCTAACTTCCTTAAGGAGCCACATTATGATCTTTTTAATGATATTTTTTACCAATTATATGAAAATCATTCACAGTGCTATTAATAAAACGATTACTAGTTTTCAAATTTTTATTAGACTTTATGTCTAAAAAATTCCTAACAACAATCAAGTTGTTAGATTTTAACATGTAGATAGAAATAATTGGTATTTAACAACAATTGTTTTTATTCAAAATATTGTTTATTAATTTTGTATTACTAATAAAAAATAGTTCATTCAATTATCTTATTACCTTGAAGGGACATTAGAGCACTTTCATCCACCTGAATAATTTTAGGAGTTGTTTGGTGAATGCTAGTCACTTGAGGTAAAGTGGATCTGTAGTCTATCACTTTTCAACACTCTATGTGGCATCTCCACAGGTGTTTTCATAGCCCTTAAATCCCTTGTTGGTCAAATTGGGAGGAGACTAGATATGCTTGTGGTTGTTTGAATATTCTTAATTGTTCAACAAGACGTTGCACCTCTTCACTAAAAGGTTGTGCCTACAATGCCTCTCTAATTTTTTCATCAATGTAATTAGCTTCGACAAAAAATGTGAATGTTTTCTCATCAAAAACAACTTTTGACACTTAATCAAAGGACCTAGGAAGATGATTTATGTTGAAATTGGAATGGACTCTACTGAAACCTATGTTTTTCTTGTCATGATGGAGTAGAAAGAAGTGTGGCATTTATTGTACATCTAATTAGAATGGTCCTTACTCAGAAATCCTATGTTTTCCCATACCTAACCTTTCATTTTATTTTACTTCAATGGTTTCTTCACAAGCCTATGCTCTCCTTGAATTTCTTGAACGATTAAATGCACGTTCCCCATATTCACAATGATGGCATCAACTATTTTTCATATGACTATGAATTTGATAAATTAATACAAAATCACAATGTGACTGTCCAATACCAATATATCACAACAATCAATGAAAACTTTACAATGTATTTCCAAATCTCTGATGCATGTCTTTCAATGCCAATATATCACAATAATCCTGAAAACTTCACAATGTATTTCCAAAGATTTGATGCATGTCTTCCTCCCTTGGGCATGCTACAGTTAAGTATTATGAAAAATCCCCTACAAAATATTGATCTTGGATGATTTCAACAATGATCGTATCAACCCCCGGATGGGGTGATAGTGTTGCCTAGGTGTCATATGGAAAGGACCGACGATGGCCAACCTAGCACTAACCACATGACAGGCACGTGCCCCTCCCTCCCCCCCGCACCATGGATTTAACGCAGCTCCATTGTAACCAGAGAGCCATTACTCCTAGTGTGCCTTGCTCTGGCCTCCCGTCCCCTCGATGGATCAATTTGATGGATCAGTCTTTACTCTTCTCATGTGTGTCCTCTTCCACCAGCGATCTTTGCACCATGAATCTCACCAACCTCGCTCGCAACTCAATTCGATTTTGGTCGAGTCCTCCAGCAGTCTGCGCCCTCCCCTGCTGATCATTGGCTTCCTTATCCTTCTTCCTGTGCATGCTTTCCATCGCTACACTTCAGTCATGTCGAGACAGCGAGGAAATTCCAAATGCGGCTCGGCTTGGCAACCAAATCGCCCGCGCTTGGAAATTCGACCCCCGCCTGCCCCTACACGCTCTCACAGTTCTTCACCCTCCTCTCCAACCTCCTCGACGTAGTCTGCCCATAGTATTAGCGGTCTTTCGCCCCTCTCCTCGCCTTATGCATGCAGGATAAAATGGTTTGACCTCCTGGGAAACTCTTTGGGCTTCAACCCAGGTCCAATTTCAGACTTGGCCTCCTCTTCGTAGCCAGATCCAGTCGTTCCTCCCAATTCTCCTGCGAATTTGGCACATGAGCCTTCGCTAGTCCATTCACCCCCAGTCCAAGCTCCGAGTGAAGGTTTCTTCGTCGGTCATGGACATCAACAAGAGTAGCCTCACTCCTCCTCAAATTGTGCCTCCTTCTCAAAGGTACAAGAAAGCCTTGCAATTCTACAAGGCGTGGTGTTTGAAATACGGAAGGATTTGGACGACTTGCATTTTTCATTTAGAGGTATTGGACAGGAAGGGGACACAAATCTTGCAAATTCTTTCAGCCTTGCATGGATCAGGCCACCCCTCAGATGAAAAACCAAATGCACCAGGGAACGAACAATCGATATTGGTACCAGCTACGCACAGGTCTTCGAAGGAGGAAGCAACACTAGACACGACTCCAATGCTCAAGGCCACCTCCTGGGACGTGTGGCCACACTACAAGCCTACAACTTGAACTGCATAGGTGTCTCTCTACATGGCCTGTTGAATGTTTAGATTACATTTTTCCACTTGTTGCTTTTATTTATATTCTGTTTGGTTTTTCTTATGCCAGTCTTATCGGGAAAATTAATTCAGTTTCCCCCATGGGGCGATGTTACTTATGTTGTTAGACATTGTCTTATGACTGGTCTTTTGATACATTGGTTCCAGAACTGGGAGGCTGGCTGAATTGGTTTCCCCACGGGGCAATTCAGTTATTACAGTCTGGGTTAAACTGTTGATGCTGTAATTTTTTTATTTTGAAAGGATTTTTATAGAATCTTACTTACAAAAAAAAAAAAAAAACATTGATCGTATCAACTATTTATCATAAAGAAAGTGATAGACTCTGTGAATTCGATAATTTAATCCAAAATCATAATGTCACTCAATGTCAATATATCACAACCAACCTATATCCATCTTAAACTTAGATATATCAAGCACTGAGAGGGATCAAATTTATGTAAGTATAATTTTTTTTATCATTTAATTCCATTTCATGTATTAATTCATTCATATTAAATGGAAAAAAAAATACACCTTTTATGACATTTGATCTCTCTCAATGCTTAATGGATTTGGGTTTAAGATCAATCTAAGCTAGTTTTTTTTTTTTATATTGTCATGTACATATATATGTATGAATTTATTTATTTCTTATTTAATTTATTTTTCATGTAACGTAACATTACGTGACAACATCTCCCTCATACTAGGTTTTAGAGCACCTCTCTACTCAGTGCAATAATCAACGAAAACTTTATATTTCTAAAGGTAAAATTTCATATTGAAAATTACCATTTTAATAAAGAGGTTAAGTGGGTTAGAAAGGTTGGTAGGTTAGGTGTCAAAAGGTTGGGATTAAGGGGATTAGTAGGTAAGGTAGAGGGTGTTACCTATTAACAAGTTGGGAATTGTGGTTAAGGGGATTAAAAGGTAAGGCATAGGGTGTTTACCTATTTAATATGTTAGGTTTTGGGATAGAAGATTACATGTTAATGAATTGGGTGTTCAAATTTGTTGGAATAATACTTACAATAGAATTGGTTTGGATTTGAGTTTGTTACGTATAGTTGAGATATTATCTCAACTATCTAGATTGTGTAGTTAAGATAGCTATCTATCTTAAGCTACTTGTAATTGTATTTATATTGTGATTATACGTAATGAAAAACAAATTTTTTGTATCTTGATTTGCAATATGGTATCAAAGTCTGGCTAGGCTTAATTCCTCATGGAAGTGCCCAGGAAGATGTGATAGCCATTGGAGTTGATTCTTTGTAAATATTTGTGAGAATGAGAATGGTGTAGTAGTCGATTTTAGTGTTGTAAATTGATTGTTTTTGTGTGTCAGTGAGTATTAATTTTGTTGCATGGAAGAGAAGCACTACCTGTCCTATTTGTAAAAGCGCATCATCTATTACCAGAACAGTCACATCTAGGAAGAATATTGTCGCCCATTGTTTGAAGAAACATTGCTACATTAAAAGGAGGAAATCTCTATCTGGAATCAACATCAACGTGCTAACAGAGGTGCAATACAAATCCATTAATCTATTGTTGGGTGAGGTGCACTGCGTGGAGCAGCAGATTTGTTTGATCAACAAAAGATTTGTGTGAGCAAAGGGCAATGTGGAGCTGCGCGACCTGCATATGTACTAAGGAGGCCAAGTATTGCAGAATATCGTTGTTGTTTGGAAGAGGGATAATGGAGGTATCCAAAATTGTTTTATCAAAGCTACAATTATAGAGATAATCTCTATTCTTATTCAATCAAATTCACGACATCAGGATTGTGAATGAAATCCACTTCTCATTGCATGTTTTCGATGATGGTGTGTTGTGATTGCGAGCGAATGTCACTAGGAATAGAGATGTATCCGGTCACTTTCCTTCCATCATGTTTGTTATATTTGTGTTATGTTAAGTTTTTGTATGATATATTTTGTTTGTAAAATCTTACATTGCAGAACCAATCAATGTACAGATTAACATAATTCAAATTGGTGGTTCTCAAGGTTCTTCGGTGCCAAGAGAATACATCATTGATTTGATTATGTCTACATTATGTCAGATGCTAGTTGGACTTGTTGTATTTCGTTGCTTTAAGATCATCAGTTACAGGTTATCCATGTATATATTATTGTATGTGCATTTAAAAAGGTCAGTTGTATGATTGACTGTTGAAAATATCCAATAATCAAATCATTGTCCTATATAACTGTCAAAATTTTATCTTCGGGGGATTTTCACAGATGGTAGTGTATCCATAGAATAATTCAGTATCAAGATTGTCCTTCAAGAGGTTGAGAAGCATCAATTCTAAAAATTAATGAATGATGATCAAAAGTGTTGTTATCTTAAATGAATTGAAAGGGAAGCTCGAAGTTGTGGAGAAGAAAGAGCGTACACCATTAGATTTCAGAGTGGATAGGAGCGTTGATGAAGACCATATCAAGACAAATATCTATGTTGAAATTTGAGTATTGTAACTATGATATACTATTTGTAATGTGAGCATTATGGGAGGGTGTTGAAATAATGCTTACAATAGAATTTGTTTGAATTTGAGTTTGTTGTGGATAGTTGAGATATTATCTCAACTATCTATATTGTGTAGTTAAGATAGCTATCTATCTTAAGCTACTTGTAATTGTATTTATATTATGATTATATGTAATGAAAATAGTTTTTGGGGTGTATCTTGAGTTGCAATAAAATTCACATTCAGTAAATTAAATATCAAAATGTTAAATCCAAGGGTTGGGTGTTCGATTAAGGTTTAATTGAGTGTCCAAGTTCACATTTAATGAATTAAGTATCAAGATATTATGTCCAAGGGGTTGGGTGTTAGGCTAAGGTTAGGTCCAAAGATTAAAAATAAAGGTATAATAATTTTCCAATTTCTAATCCTTCCTTTTACCGATAGGGCTATGACAACCATAACATAAAATATAAAAAAGATTATAGAAATAGCATTGGAATATTTTCCAAATGGTGACGGTCATTGTATTTTATTTACAATGTTATGTAAAATAGTACTAACCCAAAAGTATTCAAGTTTGTTTACCTAATCGCAACCATCTATAAACAACCATCGCAAATGCAAATTTCAAATTTTATTGTTTTGGCAACTTATTTTCCTCGTACCCAAATAACAAGTCACATTGATGGCAATCTTGAATCTTTTGACAAAAGTCACATTGATGTTACTCTTGATAAAAATCCCCAAGGAAGAATCAACATTGACGACGCTTTATTTGACCGTTGCCAAATATGTGAACAAGTTTTTTTAACTCTTTCAAGAAATGACTTTTTTCGTTGAAAAATTGCAGACATAAATCTGCACGAAATCATTATTTTTTGTTGTTTAAAATTCATTTATGAATGTAGAAATGGATTTGATGAAAAACCCTAGGGAACTTGGATTATACAGAAATAATCACTCAAATCTGGGGATCTAACAATTTCTTGCAAGATTTCAAGCAAATATCCCTAGAAAATATCATCGGAGAATAGTTATTTTGTAGAACGTTTAGACTGCAACTATATGAACTTTGGCACCAATGAAATTTTGAAACAAAATGTTGTAGGGAAGAATTTAGAGAGACAATTTGATAACATAGCCACAAAGGATAGGTGTTGTGATGCAGGACCATCTCTCCAACTCATCAGCGCCTCAGCAACCTACGCAACAACACACTAGGAGGGAGGGAATCCCAAAGAGAGAAGTGCCAACTTTCCCAATTTTGAGTTCAAATCTCAAAATTAATGAAATTTAATGTAATTAAAGTTTGAAAAGCCTCAAGGAAATCCGAGCCACTGTGTTTGTACAGGCTTAGTGTAAAGTCATCTTTAATAAGTTGTAGTTGTACATATATCGAGCAACGACTCATATATGGGATGCAATTAACCATTTAATTGTAATAAACTTAGTGTTAGGTTGCTTTAATTGTGAAATGAAAAGCTCTAGAATAATCTGGAGGGAACGCTCGAGAAGCACCTCATGTATAAATCAATGTAATATATGCCCAGTTCATAGTTAGTAAAAAATCACTGAGGAGAATAGAAGAGGAGAGGAGAGGAGAGGAGAGGAGAGGAGAGGAGAGAGAGAGAGATTTGAGACTCGGTTGCAGTCTGGTCTTGTACAGACTGTAAAGAACATTAAATATTAATACACAGAACAAATTTCCATGTATATGAGTTTCTGTGTGTTTTTATATGTGTTTTCTAAATGCGCTTGAATGGTTACTGTGTATGTTTATAAATGTTGGTAGTGCATGCATGTTCCCTTTGCAGGAATAGATAGAATCCCCCATCTTTGTAGTTTCCTGAGTGTTTCTGGGCTCTCACGACTGTGCAAAGAGTGCACCTTAGAGTTGTTAAAAATATCTAAAAGTCCAACGCAAGGAGTGCGTAAGAACTCGTTTAGGAGTTATGTGAGGAGCATGTCAGGTGGGCACACCAGAATCACTCTCAAGCTTAGAAGGAATAGTGCAAGGAGTGCACATCAAAGTTATTGAACACTCTGAGAGTCAACGCAAGGAGTGTGCAGGTGAGCCTTTAAGGTTCAATACTCAAAGAGAATTTAGTGCAAGGAGTGCATGAATGCAGCACATTGTTGAACTGTTGGTAAAGCACTGGAAGAAGGGTGCAGGTTGCCAGGAGGGAACAAGAAATCATTTGGTGGAACAAAGGGCCGAAACCCCTTTGAGGTTCAAAGCAATTACAAGCTCAGGAGGAATAGTGCAACTGTGCACAAAGCCTACATAAAGGTGTGTGTAGGCCTAACCATCTACAGGATCGAAAGCTCAGGAAATATAGTTTGAATTTATGCAGAGACGAGTGTAAGGTGTGCACAGAGACAACACTTTGTCAAGTGTTATTCAAGCTTGAAAGGGTAAGCGCAAGAAGTGCGCCAAAGGCCGAAGTATTTCAAGTGTCGAAGCTCAGGAGAGGCAGCGAATGAAGAGACCAAGCAATCGATCCTACAAAGGAAGAATCAAAAGTCGAGCCTTTGAAAAATATTGAGAAATCCTTCAATTGGAAGGAAGGTGTGACAACAGGAAAGGAGGAGCGACACCAACCATTAGATGGGCTATAGAGGAAATCCGGGCCACTAGATTTAGTCCCAGGTAGGAGGAGAAGTGCACACGAAAGGAGAATTGACCCAAGTCATCGGATCTGAGCTTGAGGACAAAAAACCATTGGATCCAGGTAAGTAGAACGGTCGTTATACCCTGAAGTCGTTAGAACTTTGCATATTCAAAGGTTTTCGTGTGTTGGGTTCAAAGAAGGGAAGTTTCCCGAAGTCCCGGGAACCGGAGAAAATCTGGACCATCCAATTGTGAGGACATGTGTCCAGAGATCCAGCATTGTTCGGAAGTCCAAAAATTCAGAAGAATTGAAGTGTAGTTGCAGGTGTGTGTGTGTGACTCCTGAAGTTCCAAAGCTCAGAACGACTCTTAACCATCGGCGCAGAGAGCCACGCGTCAGCAGATCTCGGAGTTCGAAGATCTATTACTCCGGAGGAAATGGAGGTGTAAATCTATTTGGGTCGAGAACTCCTAGAGGCCAAAGTAGATCCCAACTATCCATTCATGAGGACATGTGTACCATTGATCACACCCTTCGCCAGTTCGCCAGTTTGACACTACGGAGGATCTGAGGTATTGAGTTGTGGAAGGCCGTGAAGCCTGGAGCGTGGAGTAAACAGTCACTGTTGATTTGGGGCGGACGACAACCGTCAAGTATGCTAATTCAGAGTTTGCGCATTCGGAGGAATTGCGTGTTGGAGCAGGTAAAACTCCCGAAGCCCGGAGTCTCGAAATATTTGAGCTGTGGATCCCGACACGTATTGTGAACCATTGATCCTCGTCATTGTTCAATTGTTCGTAAATTCAGCGTTCAGGAGGATCGTAGGGCGTTATTGTTGGAACTCTCGAATCCCAGGGCTCCAATGTGTCGAAGTTCCCACCATTTAAAGGTTTAGCCTATGGTTTTGGCCCAATGTTACGTGGACTTCTCCGTTGAAGTGACAAGACCCTCGCAAACTTGAATTTGAACGCAGGGAGAAGAGTAAAGGCATGCGGTAGAGAGTTTTGATGGCTCAACAAGAGCCCGAGAGCTAATTCATCTTCTTAGTGTGAGTGATACTTAGACCAGGAGGTCACGCGATCCCCATGAGGTGGTGGGGGTTTGCATCACGTTGTCTAATTGTTTTACGTTTTGGTTTTTTTAGTTGGAATCGGGCTACATAAATCTGCACAAAGTCACTATTTTCTATTATTTAAAATCCATTTTTGAATGCAGAAATGAATATCCTTCACTGCCACTATTTCTTTGTTTAAAATCCATCTTCGAATACATAAATGAATATCTTTCACTGCCACTATTTTATGTTGTTTAAAATCCATTTTTGAATAAAAAAATGAATATCTTCGCTATGATCATAGTATTTGTATTTTTGGAGTTTATCGACCATTGCCAGTGATGAATTTTGACTAGTGTAAAAAACTCCAAACTTTAAAGTTTGAACCCCTGGAGTTTGAACGCCGATCACTTTTCCTTGACAGACTTCATTTTAACCATTGTTGTCAATAGAATTTTAACGTTTTAGTTTTTACCCTTCTTTCTGGGTCTATTTTTCAATCAATTTTGTTTACAAATGGTTGTCAATATCATTTTAACATTTTAGTTTTTACCCTTCTTTCTGGGTCTATTTTCAATCAATTTTGTTTACAAATGGTTGGAACTATGGTTGAATTTAGTTGATTTTGAACCCCTAGAGTTTGAACGACGATCACTTTTCCGTGACGGACGTCATTTTAACCATCGTTGTTAATATCATTTTAACATTTTATTTTTTACCCTTCTTTCTGTGTCTATTTTTCAATTAATTTTGTTTACAAATGATTGGAACTATAGTTGAATTTAGTTGAGTTTGTATCATCGAACTAACCCTCTGTTTCACACTACCCTCGCCCTTATAAAAAGGAGGGTTAGAAAGAATGAATTCACATACACCTCACCATGGATTTTTAGAAAGAATGAATTCACATACCTCAGCCATGGTAAAGCACAAAGCATAAGAAAAAATGGATTCACTTGAATTTCATTTGTTTTAGCCCATCATCATAGAATGAGTGAGTTCAGTCTTTCTAAACTCCATCCTAAATCTTGGATGCTTAAAATTTATTCGTGTTGATATCCCAAAATAAAACTTCCCAACAATTCCAACTAGATTTGCCTCTTTCATCATGCAGGCTTCCTCACTATAACTCCACGACACTGTAGGTGTCTTTTTGATTAGGTAAGATGCCCCACGGTTCATTAAAACTTAAACCATTGGTGTTATAGATGCAATTGGACTTGAAAATTCATCACAAAAACTGAGACAACATGCCTCAACGGAGCAGGCTAACTCGGGAGAAAACAGACCCCTTTTCAGGAAAAAAATGGGCCTAAATCTAGCCAGATTTTTAGGGGTAGTCTGAGTTTCACATGGATCAAAGTTCCATGCATTTCAGAACATTTCCTCAAGACCTTTCCCCAGGGGTTTTGCCCCATTTTAAACCAACCCAGATGCTCATAAAATTGATCAAGGTTCTAGATTGGCCAGAAATTTAAAATGGGACTGACTAAAGACCTGTCAGAAAAGTAACTCGAGAAGAAAGATTGCTCCTGAGTTAGCCCACTCCCACCTTAACTACTACAATCAAACTTATCACAAATATTTGATATGAATCGTACAAAGCACCAACTCTTCCTTCTCCAACTGTAGCTTTAGGTAAGATGCCCCACAGTAATTTTATTATTAATTTTTTAATTTTCGTTTCAAATAACATAAATGCCAAACAACTAAAAATGGCTAAGTAATTTCAATATTAAAAGCTACACATACTTGAAAAAAAGGCTAAGTAATTTTAATATATATATTTTTATTTTCATTCCAAATAACATAAATGCTAAACAACTAAAGAGTTATATAGATTATATTGGTTGGAAGGCATAGTCTAAACATTCTAAAATGTTTATGTTTTTTTTGACAATTAAAATTTGAAAAAGATTATATTGGTTAGAAGACATAGTCTGTAAGTTTAAAAAAGATTATATTGGTTAGAAGACATAATCTGAAAGTTTTTGAAAAATATTATATTGGTTAGAAGACCTAGTTTTTTTATTTTTAGACAATTATTATCGAAAAATTGAAAATAAACTATCGATTAGACAATTAAAAATTGAAAAAGATTATATTGGTTCGAAGACATAATTTGAAAGTTTAATTTTTAGACAATTACTATCCAAAAACTGAAAGTTTGATTTATAGAACATTATCACCTAAAAACTATCAATGATCAATGGATGGAATGGTTAGTGAAATCACAATTTTAAGCAGTATTCAAATTATGTTTTTAATACATAAATCAATTCAACTCTTTTCAAAAATTATTTTCTAAAAGAGTCGAAGAGTCATGACAACAACCCTTTCCAAAAAGAGTCATGATAGCAAGAGAATATATAATTTTGGTTGGCCATTGAAATCTGCAATTCCTAATATCTCCATTGAAATCTGCAATTCCTAATATCTTTCTAATCTGCATTTCCTAATATCTCCATTGAAATATGCAATTCCTAATATCTTTCTAATCTGCATTTCCTACTATCTTTCTAATGAAACACAGAGACACCAAAAGAATATATAATGTCAATCAGTCATTGAAATTTTCAATTACAACTAAATTTCTAGTTAGAGTAGATAGATTTAGATTTTACAACTAAATTTCTAGTTAGAGTAGATAGATTTAGATTTCAGGTGAAATTTGTTAAAAAAGAAAAAAGCAAACGTAGAATCTTTAGTCTACGTCTTTTATGATTATCATCGTAAACTCTTGCGAGAGCACACAGAAACAACACAATTCTCAGAAATTAAGCATTCTTGTCCCAAAAAAGAAACATAAAGGGTTCAATTAATTAGCAAAACCATAATATTGCCTCCATTTATACATCTATTTCACACCAATTATAATATGAGTTTTGCAAAAAGGATCTTCACCTGCAAGCCAAAATATTTTATATGAACCGTCTTAGAAATTACTGTTGCCGGAATGAATGGACACTGTTCAGGCAAAGCTTTGGCATTTACACCCATGCACAACACTCATTGATATTTTGTCAAAAAACATCACTATCAAGATAATTTATTTATTTAATTCAAAGGTTTCAACAATATCTAAAACCTACAAAATGATACTCTGATGTTCCTCTCGTAGATCGATATTTCATATAATAGCAATGGCAGGTCTACTATTACTAAAATGTAAAACGAGGGCTTTGAGAACATCTTCACTTTGTCTGTCGAAGACTCTGATGCATGTGTCCCTCCCCTAGTATGATCCATGTCGTTGAATAAATGCTTGACATTCATCCCCTATCCAACACTTGAATTCTTTGCTCTGCTGCCCTAGTAACTGCCCGACTACGATGAGAAAAGTAATAATATCCCCAGGCACAATGCTCTGAATGGACTCTATTGTTTCTCTTACCGAAGGAACGTGGTTCTCCAACATTGCGAGCAAGAACTCATCCGACTGCATTCCTTGAAGATATGCAGACATGTATGACGCACGAATCCAGTTCTTCTCTTCTCCCGTTTTCAATTCGGGAGAGCTCCTGATAATCTCCTCTGTCTTCACAAAAAGACTTGCAAATTCTGTGGATCCAGGAAGATCAGAAAACATGAATGGTTAATGACGGACTTCAACAACCAAAGACCGTTAAAACCCTGGTCTTGTTGAATGAGTCTAGCTCCACTGAATGAGTTCCTACTTATAATATCCCGAATACAGTTAAGATCAATGGCTGGAAAAAATATCGAGCATCGCTTTATTTGACCGTTGCCAAATATATAAATATATGAACAAAGGTTGTTTAACTGTTTTAAGAAATGTTTTTTTTTTGTTTTTTTTTGGCTGAAATTAGACATAAATTTGCATGAAATCATTATTTTTTGTTGTTTAAAATTCATTTCTGAATGCAGAAATAGATTTGATGAAAAAACTTAGGGAACTTAGATATATAGAAATAATCACTCAAATCTAAGGATCTAACAATTTCTTGTCAGATTTCAGGCAAATATCCCGAGAAAAAATCGTCAGAGAATAGTTATTGCGTAGAACGTTTAGACTACAGCTATATGAACTTTGATGACCAATGAAATGTCAAAAGGAAACTTTGCAGGCAAGAATTTAGAGAGATAGTTTGATAACATAGCCACATATGTGTTGTGATGTAGGAGCATCGCTCCAACTCATTAGCGTGTCAACAACGAACGCAACAACACACTAGGAGGGAGCAGATCCCAAAGAGAGAAGCGACAACTTTCTCAATTTTGAGTTCAAATCTCAAAATTAACGAAATTTAATGTAATTAAAGTTTGAAAAAACTCAAGGAAAGTCGAGCCACTGTTTTTGTGCAGGCCGAGTGTAAAGTAGCCTTTAATAAGTTGTAGTTGTACAAATATCGAGCATCGACTCATATCTAGAATGTAATTACCTATTCAATGTAATAAACTTAGTGGTAGAGTGCTTTAATTGCGAAATGAAAAGCACTAGAATAAAATGGAGGAAGGCTCGAGAAACACTTAATGTACAAATCAATGTAATATATGCCTAGTTCATAGTTAGTAAAAAATCACTGAGGAGAATAGAAAAAGAGAGGAGAGGAGAGGAGAGGAGAAGAGAGAGAGAGAGAGAGAGAGTTGAGACTCAGTTGCAGTCCATTCTTGTACACACTGTAAAGAACATTCAGTATTAATACAAAGAACAAATTTCCCTTTATATGAGTTTCTATGTGTTTTTATGTGTTTTATGAATGCACTTGAATGGTTACGATGTATGTTTATAAATGTTGGTACTGCATGCATGTGCCCTTTGCAAGAATAGATAGAATCCCCTATCTCTGTAGTTTACTGAGTGTTTCTGGACTCTCACGATTGTGCAAAGAGTGCACCTTAGAGTTGTTAAAAAACTCTAAAAATCCAACGCAAGGAGTGTGTAAGAACACGTTTAGGATTTCTGTTAGGAGCATGCCAGATGGACACACCAGAATCACTCTCAAGCTCTCAGAAAGAATAGTGCAAGGAGTGCACATCAAAGTTTTTGAACACTCGGAGAGTCGGCGCAAGGAGTGTGCAGGTGAGCCTTTAAGGTTCAAGATTCAAAGAGAATTGAGTGCAAGGAGTGCACGAATCCAACACACTGTTTGAAGTGTTGGTGAAGCTTTGGAGGAAGAGCGCAGGTTGTTAGGAGGGATCAAGAAATTATTTGGTGGAAGAAAGGGTCGAAACCCCTTTGAGATTCAAAACAATTACAAGCTCAGGAGGAATAGTGCAAGTGTGCACATAGCCTACGCAAGGTGTGTGAAGGCCTAACCATCTACAGGTTCGAAAACTCAGAAAATATAGTTTGAAATTATGCAGAGACAAGTGTAAGGTGTGCACAGAGACAACACAACATAAAATAGTGATTTTGTGCAGATTTATGTGGCCTAATTCTAGCTAAAAAAACAAAAACTTAAAACAATTAGGCAATGTGATGTAAACCCCCACCACCTCATGGAGCTCGCACCTCCAGGTCTAAGGATCATTCACACTAAGGAGCTGAGTTAGCTCTCAGGCTCTTGTTGAACCCTTAAAACTCTCTACCATAGGCCTTTACTCTTTTCCTTGTGCACAAATTCAAGTTCATGAGCGTCTTGTCACTTCAACGAAGAAGTCCACGTGACCTTGGGCCATGTTATCCCCGTTTTCTGGGGATAACTAGGAGATCATGTCTCGAGGCCCACAGGTCCTAGACATGGAGTAGCGAGAGCAGGATTGACCTGAGCATGGCCCTGGAGGGCCCATCCTTCTTCTTGTTCACCAGACTTGTCCTGTTAGTAGCAACAACTTCCATCACCATCGGCTTGGACTTGCATCAGAGAAGACTCTTGCTCCATGAGGTAATTGGTCCAAGGTATCATGGCATGTGTCATGTTTGATCGTTATAACTTTCT
>JZKD02S1887053.1:14097-25257 GCA_000966675.3 Picea glauca | reverse complement strand
TCTTGGGAATGTCCCAAAAAGAAAAATACAGGAGGTGGAGAAGATCACATTTCTGAAGTGCAGAAGAGGAATGTGGAGATAGAGATGAAGGTAGAAGCAACATAAGAAGTAAGATAACTCATGATTAGGAAAGTACTCGTGAATCCAAAGAAATAGGTAAGAGAACCGGTCCAAAGGAACAATTTGTTCAGAACTGCTTGCAAGACCAGAGATAGGGTATGAAAGGTGATTATAGACAATGGAAGCACTGATACCTTAGTATCCACAGAGATGGTGGAAAATCCAAAGCTGGAGATGACTGCACATCCAAATCCGTACAAGGTGTCATTGTTGCAGAAAGGACATCAAGTCATGGTAAGTCGACAATGTAAGGTTGAGTTTAAGATAGGTGGTTATAACGATGAAGTTTTATGTGATGTTATACCGATTGAAGTTTGTCGTGTTATGTTGGGAAGACTGTGGAAACATGAAAATAATTTCATACATGATGGGAGGAAGAATACTTATACCCTTGATAAAAATGGGTGTAAGCATATGTTGTTTCCAATAGAATATAAATGAGTCAAGGAGGAAGCTATTCCAAGTATACGTCTCACGAGTGGGAAGGAACTCTTGAAATAATTCAACAAGGAACAAGAAATGTAGTTTGTTGTTGTAGGTAAGCCGAGAGTCATTCTCACAAGCACTTCTATGAATGATTTTCCTGAAGTAGTCCAAGAGTTATTGGATGAGTTTGCTGATATTGTGGTGGATGAGTTACCTCACTCTTTACTTCCCATCATGAGTATTAGTCGTAATATTGACCTTATTCCGGGATCAAGTTTTCCAAATAAAGCAACATACAGATTGACTCCACAAGAGAATGAAGAGGTCAAGGATCAAGTCCAAGAATTTTTGAATAAAGGTTTGATCGGGGAAAGTTTGAGCCTGTGTGTCGTACCAACTGTGTTGAGTCCAAAAAAGGATGGAGGTTGGAGAATGCACATAGATTATAGAGACATCAACAAGATAACCGTCAGGTATAGTTTTAGTTTACCCAGAATGGATGATTTAATGGATTAATTGAGTGGAGCTAGTTAATTTTCCAAGATATACTTGAATAGTGGTTATCATCAGATAAGGATGAGAGAGGGAGATGAATGGAAGACAACATTCAAAACAAATGAAGGATTGTATGAGTGGCTTGTTATGTCATTTGGATTAACAAATGCCCCAAGTACGTTTATGAGGTTGATGAATGAAGTACTCAAAGAATTTATTGGTAAGTTTGTGATTGTTTATTTAGATGAAATTCTAAATTATCTTCAGTGAGACTGAAGAGGAGCATTTGAGACATTTGAATATGGTGTTGAGGAGGTTACAACAAGAGAAGCTATTAGTGAATTTGAATAAGTGTTCTTTTATGAAAACATAACTTGTATATTTGGGGTTCATAATCTCTTAAAATGAATTGAAGATGGATCCAAAGAAGGTGAGGGAAATAAGAGATTGTCCTTCTCCAAGAAGCGTGTTCGAAGTAAGAATTTTTCATGGGTTGGCGAGTTTTTACAGGAAATTCATCAGGAATTTCAATAGTATTTGTGCACCCATACAAGGCACCATAAAGAAATAGCATAAATATTTTAATTGGATAGAAGAGGATAAGATTTAGAGTGCTGAAAGAAAAGATAACAGAACAACCTATTTTAGTTTTGCCATACTTCAAGAAGACTTTTCATGTTAAATGTGATGCTAGTGGAGTAGCCATTGGCACATTTTTAAGTCAAGACAATAAGACTATTGCTTATTTCAGTGAGAAGTTGAATGATGTTAAGAGGAAGTATTCCACATATGACAAAGAGTTTTATGTTGTAATACAAGCCCTGAAAAATTGAGGTATTATCTTATCCCGAAAGAGTTTTTTTGTATACTGACAATCAGGCTTTGCAGTTTATAACCAAAAAAGAGAAATTGAACCAGAGACATGCTAAATGGATAGAATTCTTGCATAAAAATATTTTTCATATGTGAAATACTTTCTTAACATCATTCAACCCTAAAAAATGGAGGCATTATCTTATCCCGAAGGAGTTTGTTTTGTATATTGACAATCAGTCTTTGCAGTTTATAACTAGATAAGAGAAATTGAACCAAAGACATGACAAATGGGTAGAATTCATGCATAATTTTACTTTTGTTATTAATGATACTAGTGGGAGTGCTAACAAAGTTGTAGATGCTTTGAGCAGGGGATGTTTTGATCTTGCAGGAATTCCAAGTGGAGACGTTGGGATTTGAACACCTCAAGGAGATGTATCAAGAAGACCTGAATTTTAAAGAGGCTCATGAAGCATGTGGGAAGCCTTTGATAAGGGACATAAATAAATGGATGGAGTATCTAATCTAGGATGGACTGTTGTTCAAAGGAAGTTAGTTGTGTATCCTAAAATGCTCAATGAGGGATAATTTGTTGAAGGAGAAACATAATGGAGGTTTGGATGGACACTTTGGCCATGATAAAAAGTATGAACAATTGAATTATTCATACTACTGGCCATGCATGAGGTATGATGTGAAGAATTTCATGGACAGATGAAAAATCTGCTAATATGCTAAAGGAAAGCAACAACACACAGGATTATATAAACCATTGCCTATTCCAGACATGCTGTGGGATGCTATAAATATGGACTTTGTTCTAGGATTTCCAAGAACCCAGAGAGGAAGTGATTCAATCTTTGTGGTGGTAGACATATTTTTGAATATGGCACATTTCATACCGTGTCACAAAACCAACGATGCTACCCACATAGCAAATTTGTTTTTCAAGGAGATTGTGAGATTGCATGGGTTGCCATAGAGTATAGTCTCAGACATAGATACTAAATTTGTGCGACACTTTTGGAGGACCTTGTGGAAGAAGTTGGGGACAAGTATATCTTCCAGTTCAACATATCATCCTCAGACATACAAACAGCCTAAGCTAGTGAATCGAAGTTTAGGGAATCTATTAAGAAGTTTGGTCACTGGACACAACAGTCAGTGGGATCAAATTCTTCCCCAAGAGTTTGCATATAATGTTTCGCTGAATAGGATTACTAGTAAGAGTCTGTTATAGATAGGATATGGAATGCATCCAAGAGGAATTTTAGAGTTGAGATATTGGGACACGATTAATTTCGAAGTGCAGGAGAAAAGGATTTTGTTGTAGAGATGCATAAGTTGCATGATCAGATCAAAAGACATCTACATGATAACAACCAAAAATACAAAAGAAGAGTAGACTAGAGAAGAAGAGAGGTAAATATTGAAATTGGAGATAAATTCTTGGCACACTTGAGGAAAGAAATATTTCAGAAAGGGAAGTATAATAAGTTGAATATTAAAAAGATAGGACCTTGTAAGATCCTCAGAATTTTTTTTGCAAATGATTATGAGATTGAATTTCCAGAGGACATTGGAATATCACCAATATTCAATGTAGCAGACTTATACCCTTACAGGATAGATGATACAAAAGGGACATATGGTTAGGAGGAGATTCGGTGGAAGCAACAAATGCCCATAGCAGAGAAGCCATAGATAGATAAGATTCTGAATCATAGGATTGCTAAGAAGACCAGGAGGAAATTTTATTATGAGTATCTGGTTAAGTGGAAAGATCATCCAACAGAAGATGTCAGTTGGATAACTGAAACTAATATTCAGAAGCATGGAAAGACAATGCAGGAGATCATGTACACGAGTCCATGAATCTTTTTGTCTATAGGATTACGATGCAGGAGCATCACCATGAACGTTCAATGAGGCCAAGTGGAGGACATCTTAGCGTCCAACGCACATTCAAACTGTTTTGGATCCCGAGGAGAACATGTCATTTTACTATTTTGAAAGTATTGTAATTAAAGGCCCTTTAATTTTTCGAGGCTTGAGACATTGTGTGAGATCACAAGAGATTGTAATCACCTTAATTAGCTGTAKGATTGTATACATATYGAGCATCGACTCASATTTGGGTTGTAATTATCCATTTATTGAAATAAGCCTTAGTGGTAGGATGCTTTAATTATGATGTGAAAGCACTAGAGTAGTTGGAAGGAAGGCTCAAGAAGGCCCTCCATGTATAAATCTATGCACAAAAGAGGCTGTTGAAGTTTATTTGTTATTTTTTCTGAAGAAGAGAAGTTGAGAACTGAAAGAAATCTTTGTAAATGTTTTGTTGAAGTAATATAATAGAGGAGGATTGCTTCCAAACTCTGAGTTTGCATATCTATGAGTTAATTGGGTAATGTTGTGTTATTTTATTTTTGTGTTTTATATGCCTGTGTGTGCATTTCATGATTGAATGAATGAACCTATAATGTTCTATAAGTTTCAATTGTTTCTCTTTTGAAACCCGGGTGCAAGGAGTGCACAGTGGCCATGCAAGGAGTGCGAAGGCATAGTCGTTTTAGACTCATTTTCTCAGGAGAGATAACATAGAACTTCGAAGAGTGAGTGAAATGAGTGCAAACATACTTAGTGGAGTATAAAAGATAGAGGAGACCCGTGCAAGGTGTGAACATGGAAAAAACTTAGTCAAGTGTAGAAATATTCTTAAGGAGGAAGAGCGCAAGGAGTTTGCATGAGGATTTTCAAAATCTTCAAGCCTTAATTTTTTCAAGGAGTAGTGCAAGGAGCGAAGGCTGGAGGTTCAAATCACTTGGAGTGATAAATCTTAGGAGAAGTAACAGGAAAAATTCCTTAGAGGAAGAATTCCTTTTGTTTGGAGGTTGAACAGACAAGATCCGCCCAGGGAGGAGATAGGACTTTCGTACCCATTAGATCTGGGAAAAGGTGCACGTGTGATAACCCTTGAAGTCCTTCAGACTTCGCGAATTCAAAATTTTTAGTGTAAGTGTTGTAGAGGAGACAAATTTCTCGAAGTCCCGTGATTCGAAGTTAATCTGGAACGTCCATTGGAAAGGACACGTGTCCACAGATCAAGCATAGTCTGAAAGTCTGAATATCTGATAAATTTGAGGTGTTGAGGTGAGAGCATGAGAGTTCCTTGAAGCTTCGAAGGCTAGAACAAATATTGGTTGTTGGCACCAGAGCCACGTGTCAAAAGATTGCCAACTATTCGAAAGTCTGACAGTCTAGGGAAACTAAGGTGTGAAGTGTTAAGGTTCGAGAACTCCCAAAGCCCGAAGCTTTGAAGTTCCGTAGTTCCCATTGTTCAAAGGTTTAGCCCATGGTTTTGGCCTGAGGTCACGTGGATTTCTCTGCTAAGGTAAATAGACCCTCGTGAATGTAGATTTACGTGCAAGGAAAGGGGGAAAGGCATGTGCTATATGATTTTGAGGGTTCAACAGGAGCCCCAGAGTTTATTCAACTCTCTACTGTGAATGATCATTAGACCGAGAGGTCGCATGAATCCCTAGGAGTGGTGGGGGTTTGCATCAAAATATAGTTACTTGAAAAATTTCCTGGTAGATCTGTAGGTCTAATATCCTTCTCTATTTGATATTCAAGCCATATAAATCTCATCCCATGAGATCTATACCATTGGTATGAGAGTGGGCTACCACTCCTTAGNAAATGTTTTGCTGAAGTAATATAATAGAGGAGGATTGCTTCCAAACTCCGAGTTTGCATATCTATGAGTTAATTGGGTAATGTTGTGTTATTTTATTTCTGTGTTTTATATGCCCCTGTGTGCATTTCATGATTGAATGAATGAACCTATAATGTTCTATAAGTTTCAACTGTTTCTCTTCTGAAACCCGGGTGCAAAGAGTGCATAGTGGCCATGCAAGGAGTGCGAAGGCATAGTCATTTCAGACTCATTTTCTTAGGAGAGATAACATAGAACTTCGAAGAGTGAGTGAAATGAGTGCACACATACTTAGTGGAGTATAAAAGCTTGAGGAGACCCGTGCAAGGTGTGAACATGGAAAACACTTAGTCAAGTGTAGAAATATTCTTAAGGAGGAAGAGCGCAAGGAGTGTGCATGAGGATTTTCAAAATCTTCAAGCCTTAATTTTTTCAAGGAGTAGTGCAAGGAGCGAAGGTCGGAGGTTCAAATCACTTGGAGTGATAAATCTTAGGAGAAATAATAGGCAAAATTCCTTAGAGGAAGAATTCTTTTTGTTTGGAGGTTGAACAGACAAGATCCGCCCAGGGAGGAGCTAGACGTTTCGTACCTGTTGGATCTGGGAAAAGGTGCACGTGTGATAATCCTTGAAGTCCTTCAGACTTCATGAATACAAAAATTTTAGTGTAAGTGTTGTAGAGGAGACAAATTTCTCGAAGTCCCAGGATTCGAAGTTAATCTGGACTGTCCATTGGAAAGGACATGTGTCCACAGATCAAGCATAGTCTGAAAGTTCGAATATCTGATAACTTTGAGGTGTTGAGGTGAGAGCACGGGAGTTCCTCGAAGCTTCGAAGGCCGAAACAAATCTCGGTTGTTGGCACCAGAGCCACGTGTCAAAATATTGCCAACTATTCGAAAGTCTGACAATCTAGGGAAACTAAGGTGTGAAGTGTTAAGGTTCGAGAACTCCCAAAGCACGGAGCTCTGAAGTGCCGTAGTTCCCGTCGTTCAAAGGTTTAGCCCACAGTTTTGGCCTGAGGTCACGTGGATTTCTCTGCTTAGGTAAATAGACCCTCGTGAATGTAGATTTACGTGCAGGGAAAGGGGGAAAGACATGTGCTATATGATTTTGAGGGTCCAACAGGAGCCCAAGAGTTGATTCAACTCTCTACTATGAACAATCATTAGACCGAGAGGTCGCATGAATCCCTAGGAGTGGTGGGGGTTTTCATCAAAATATAGGTACTTGGAGAATTTCTTGGTAGATCTGTAGGTCTAATATCCTTCTCTATTTGATATTCAATCCATATAAATCTCATCCCATGAGATCTATACCATTGGTATGAGAGTGGGCTACCACTCCTTAGGAACAAGGATTCAACACACAATTTTAGATTTGAATATTTATAGTGACTTATANTATTTCTGGTTGTACTTTGAGCTAGGCTTTATGCCAGGGTTTATCTGTTGGTTCATGATTGGACTCGATTTATGAACAAAATCTATCTAAGAAAGGTTGTTGGGTTTTTTCCCCCATTTGGGGTTTTCCCGGGATAAATCTCTTGTGTTCTTTTGTCTCTTGTTTATGTAGATCTCATTACTCAGTACATGATATATAAATGTTAATGTTAAAGAAGTAAAATGACATTGGTAACTCCACTACTTTGTAAATAAATAAAATATAACATGGAATCAAAGTTGGTTACCTGCAAAACAATTTGACCACTGGAAGGAATATTGATGCAGCAGTACCTTGCAACTTCACTGGAATACTTTGTCAAGCTCGTTGAGAATTAGTTCGAAGGCATCAAGAATCATATTTACACAGAGCAGTGCAACCTACCCTACCACACCCATTGCAACTCTCAATTTGCAGATCTACGAAAGATCAAAAATTTGAAATTTCTCAGATCTAGTGTTCTACCAACGAAAATGTCAACTGACATGAGAGTTGAATATAGATTGGATGGAGTAGATAACTTCATATCCTGGAAACACAGATTTCTCATTCTAGAATAGAATGATTTGTTGGATCATGTCAAGTATATGCTTCCATAACCAAAAGAAGAAGATGCCAAAGAAAAGTTCAAGAAGAATGAGATCGGGGCCAAGAGAATGTTGACATAGTCAATAAAATACCATCTAATACCTAATGTATCATAATTGAATACATTGAAGGAAATGTTTGATGCCCTAACCATATTTTATGAGATTAATAATACGAGATGAAATATTACTCTAAGGCATCAACTCAAAAATGTGACAATGAACAAGTTAGAAACAATCACCAACTATTTTATGAGGATCTCGCAGATCAAGGACTAGTTAGCAGCCATTGGAGATCTAGTAGATGTTGCTAAAATCGTGAATACCACACTTAATGTATTTCCCTTATCTTGGGATCCATTCATTCAATGTATTTGCACCAAAAGAAAATTTCCCAAGTTCAACAAGCTATGAGAATATTGCACCCAAGAGGAATCCGGATTGATATCCAAGTCACAAAAGACAAATGATGATGAAAATCAAGCCCTTGCTGCTCAAGTTAAGAAAAGGAAGGAAAGGAAATAAGGAATTACAGAGAAGTCTAGGAGACTATGTTACAAGAAGGACGTGTCAAGGATCAAATGTTACACTTGCAATAAGATGGGACGTTAAGCCGCACAATGTCCTTGTAAACATGAAATGTGAAAGAAGAAGAAGCACCATGCACATGTAGCAAACATTGAAGAACACAAGTCAAAGAATGAAGAATTTTTATTTATTTCAACACTCACAGGAACTATCACTCAAGGGAGTGATACTTGGCTCATAGATAGTGGTGCTTCCAAGCACATGACCAGATCTAGAAATTCTCTTTCAAACTTGACAGAAAAGAGCTCATCACTTCAAGTGGAGCTTGGGGATGATTCCAAACATACAGTCAAAGGCGTTGGAGAATCCTCCCTACAACTTGACTCAGGTAACCCTCTTTTAATTAAATATATTTTGTTTGTACAAGGCTTGAAGAAGAATCTNGATACAAGGAGAAAGAACACCAAAAGGTTGTTGATGTTTTGGTAGCTACAGGAGGAACTTTCACTCCTAGCTGACCTTTCTTAGACGAGAAGAAGATTTCAGAAGCAAGAGAACCATTGAACATATGTGGAAATACCCTAGAATAGAATTCATCCCAGAAGAATAAAGAACAATGAAGAAACACCTTTTCAGAAGAGAAGTCAGCCTAGAAGAATAAAGAACAATGAAGAAACACCTTTCCATAAGAGAAGTTGGCCCAATTAAGAGGAAAAGAAGACTATACATGTGAGTTTCCTTGGCTCATTTGTTACACACTCTCTCTCTCACACACAGTCATCTACATAGAAGCAATGTGAAAGTATGAGAAGGGTGATGCAATAGATGTAGTGGTAAAGATTCTTCTTGTTCAATATTTTTTGGTATCTCTCTCTTATGTGCTACTCTTGGTAGAGGTGTCCTACCTTGGTATTGTGATGCTATTGAAGCTGGGGTGGTATTTCTGGTTGTACTTTGAGATAGAATTTATGCCAGGGTTTATCTATTGGTTCATGATTGGACTCGATTTATGAACAAAATCTATCTAAGAAAGGTTGTTGGGTTTTTTCCCCAATTTGGGGTTTTCCCAGGATAAATCTCTTGTGTTCTTTTGTCTCTTGTTTATGTAGATCTCATTACTCAGTACATGATATATAAATGTTAATGTTAAAGAAGTAAAATAACATTGGTAACTCCACTACTCTGTAAATAAATAAAACATAACATGGAATCAGAGCTGGTTACCTACAAAACAATTTGACCACTGGAAGGAAGATTGATGCAGCAATACCTTGCAACTTTACTGGAATACTTTGTCAAGCTCGTTGAGAATTAGTTCAAAGGCATCAAGAATCATATTTACACAGAGCAGTGCAACCTACCCTACCACACCCATTGCAACTCTCAATTTGCAGATTTGTGAAAGATCAAAAATTTGAAATTTCTCAGATCTAGGGTTCTACCAACGAAAATTTCAACCGACATGAGAGTTGAAGATAGATTGGATGGAGTAGATAACTTCATATCCTGGAAGCAAAGAGTGCTCATTCTAGAATAGAATGAGTTGTTGGATCATGTCAAGTAGATGCTTCCAGAACCAAAAGAAGAAGATGCCAAAGCAAAGTTCAAGAAGAATGAGATCGGGGCCAAGAGAATATTGACATAGTCAATAAAATACCATCTAATACCTAATGTATCAGAATTGAAGACATTGAAGGAAATGTTTGATTCCCTAACCATATTTTATGAGAGTAATAATACGAGCTGAAATATTACTCTAAGGCATCAACTCAAAAATGTGACAATGAACAAGTTAGAAACAATCGCCAACTATTTTATGAGGATCTCGCAGATCAAGGACTAGTTAGCAGCCATTGGAGATCCAGTAGATGTTGCTGAAATCGTGAATACCACACTTAATGTATTTCCCTCATCTTGGGATCCATTCATTCAATGTATTTTCACCAAAATAAAATTTCCCAAGTTCAACAAGCTATGAGAATATTGCACCCAAGAGGAATCTAGATTGATATGCAAGTCACAAAAGACAAATGAGGATGAAAATCAATCCCTTGCTACTCAAGTTAAGAAAAGGAAGGAAAGCAAATAGGGAATTCCAGAGAAGTCTAGGAGACTATGTTACAAGAAGGACGTGTCAAGGATCAAATGTTACACTTGAAATAAGATGGGACGTTAAGCCACACAATGTCCTTGTAAACATGAAATGTGAAAGAAGAAGAAGCACCATGCACATGTAGCAAACATTGAAGAACACAAGTCAAAGAATGAAGAATTTTTATTTATTTCAACACTCATAGGAAATATCACTCAAGGGAGTGATACTTGGCTCATAGATAGTGGTGCTTCCAAGCACATGACCAGATCTAGAAATTCTCTTTCAAACTTGACAGAAAAGAGCTCATCACTTCAAGTGGAGCTTAGGGATGATTCCAAACATACAGTCAAAGGCGTTGGAGAATCCTCCCTACAACTTGACTCAGGTAACCCTCTTTTAATTAAATATATTTTGTTTGTACAAGGCTTGAAGAAGAATCTACTTTCCATCTCTACTTTAGAAGATAAAGGATTTAGGGTATGTTTTGTGGATGGCCAAGTTCTTCTATGGCACAAGAATTGAAGCATTGATAAATCTACCGTGATTGGTGTCCGAGAGGGAGGACTATATAAATTGAAGGGACATGAAGAACAAGCCCATGTACACAAAAATGTTATCTCAAGTGAGTTATGGCACCAAAGGCTTTCTCACATAATTTATAGAGCACTACCATTATTGAGCAAGATGGTAACAGGTCTACTAGACATTCAGGTACAACATGACGGTGTATGCAAAGGTTGCACACTTGGAAATAATGTCAAGGGAAGATTTACAAGCAGTGACAACATGTCCAAGGGAATCTCAAACATCATACACTTGGATGTATGCAGATAGATGATGGTGTCATCCTTAGGCAACTTTGTATACTATGTCTTATTCAAAATGACTATTCTCAAAAGACATGGATCTACTTCTTGAAAGCAAAAGATGAAG
>JZKD02S1887042.1:13700-31030 GCA_000966675.3 Picea glauca | reverse complement strand
ACTTCGTTTCCTCAATGGAAACATTCTAGGGATCAAATCCTAGATTGTAGGAATATGACTAGATTTTGGAAATCTGTGTTTTCCTGTTTTAGTCATCTTTTTTGGAGATAGATTACGATGATATGGAAATGTATTTTTTTAAATTGAGAGAGGTTTTTCACAAGAACAATCTCCTCTTCAAAAACCTCTCTCAGTTTTCCAACAGATGTTAGGATTTGGAGATATGGGTGAATCTTTGAGAGGGATATTTCTAGAAATTGTATACTCTGTTTTTGCTAGCCACCTCACAAATTCGGATTTGAGTTGGATATCTTCAACAAACCAAAGATAGATGAATAAGTTATGAGATCCATATATTTTGGATCTATATGAGCATGTAATATCTATATAAAGAGGACCAAAGGGAAGATCTAAAGGGGGTTCGAGATTGAAGACTCTATTCTACTCTTTTGATGTAAAATCTTGATATATATACTAGAATCATAAACTTCTTTCACTTCTATTGTTCAGACCTTTGTTCATTCATATTTTCCTGTACTTATGATTGAATTTCATGTTCATTTCTTTGTTTAATCAATGACTGATAATTTTCATCTTGTCTTTGCATTGGTAAACTAGGATTATAAGTATTCTTCCTTGTTATAATCATCCTTTCATCTATGTTTTTTAATATACATGATCTTGTTGGTATAGTGAGTTTTCTCCATCCATCTGAGTTTAAAAACCATTTGAGCAATACATTTTGAGATCCTTATCATGTCTGGATATGTTCAAGTGTCTTGAGTGAGGGAATTATTGAATGAGTTATTCATTTTCTAATCCATTTTTATACATTTCATTGAACATTTGATTAAGTTACCAAGCTTACTCAACCTACAACCTTGAGTGACTATTGGAGTGATAACAGTAGCATTTGAATCTCGGTAAACACTTCCATTTTCCATATTCAACCATATCGCACAATCTTGCTTTCATGATTGTACTATGAACATTTGTTCCTCTATAACCTCGTCATTTGGAGAGAATGGATATCTAGGCTTGTTGCATAGAGGTCCAACATAGCAATCCTCAATTATGGGGACATTTTACCTCAAGAACACTTCCATAAATTCATGCGAAGACTTTAAAGGAGCATTATTTTTATTTATTGTACTATGTATGGGCAAAACTTTATTGTTGAGGATCAATGCTCTGAAAGAGAGTGTCCAAATCTTTTTATATGGTCTCCCAATAAATTATCTTTGGATGATAATATTGTTCCCCTATATTATCAATCCCTTTCTTCCATAATGAAATATATGTTTCTCATCCCTTTTTTTATTTCATCCATATCATAAGGCTTCCTTATCAGAAACCCTATGTTAAACATAACTAAGTAAGGTAAGAAGAGGAATTTTGTTCGATAGGGATATAATAATTGGCTACCCACTAGCTCTATTAGTCATTGGAATTTTCATCCATGGGTTGACTCATCCCTATTGTAGAAAGGCCCCATAGATGATGGGATACTACATATTTAGGTATTTACTCGTTATTAAGGATCCATAAATGGTAGGCCCATGGAATTTTTTTTGTTTTACCAAGACATATCTTCATTGCAAAATAAGAAATGTGAAAGTCTCTACAATTACTCTCGACCTTAAATCAAGCTTCTTCAATGTGAATTCATTATCATGAATAAATGGGTTTGTGAAAATCCAGTTTCACTTCTTGGTTTAATTGGTTATGGTGCCAAGGCCAATGTCCAACCACATTGTAGACAAATTGTATTCTACATCAAATTTTCAAACCCAATAATTGATAATCACCCATTTGGCCATTCATTACATTTAGTGAAAGAAATAAACAAGATGTATGGTGCTTTGTTCTTACTGTTTCCATTGCCATTTAAATCATATCATCGCTAACTATGTTTTCTCATTCGATGGAGTGTAGGTACAACCAAACAGGTACCTATCAGAACTATCATCCTCGAGTGAGGGAATTTCTGGAGGGAGGGGGGAAAGTGTTACGACATCCAACACATATAACATGCCAAGGTCAACTAGAGGTGAAAATCTCAAAAGAAAATTCCGTAGGCGCATGGAATTATTTCTTGTTGAAGTAGGTTCATGTTCATATGATGATGAGAGCATAGATGAAGTTGAGGTTCCTTTGAGGTACAAACATATATTGAGACCATGGGTACCCAATGAACTTCCTCAGTTGGACACTGACTTATGTGTTAATGAGAGGATTTATCACATTTCTCCATCATCCATACATGGTTTGGGCCTATTCTCCATGGATGGCATAAAGGTGAAAGATGGAGGACTTGTTGAGTCGATGGAGTATGTCAGATCATGCTACAACTATGGAGATTGGTTGAGGTTGGTCCGATATATGCCAAGTATGTGGAGATATGAAATCACTGCAAATTACATACAACTAAAATACAACGATCATAATAAAGGAGTGATGATGTATATTGATGGAAGGCCAAAGGCATCAGAAAATATTGCAAGGCTTACTAATAATACAAGACCAGGGACACCAAGAAAGTAACCCATTTTTATATTTGAGGGGCATTAAGGAAATCAAATATTAGTAAGTGCAATGAAAACAATAGTCGCATGGGAAGAGTTTTTGATCGATTACAATTTGAATTGAATTGATGGAAGCACTGCTATTATGGGGGTAAACAATGAACATGTTCTACCAGTATACCAAACCTGTAATTAATGTTTTCATTTTTATATATGAAACATACATTTTAATATCTCATGCTTATTATATTATTTTCTTATAACATCCTAAATTTTCATGCATCTTATAATGTGGCAGGGTGATCGTGGGAAGGCACCGACTAGCTTAGAGCAGGTATAACCGTGACTTTCATATCAATTATTTATTAGAATAATTTAATTAACATGTTTTTTTTTTTATGTATATGTGCACACCATCGGAGTAGGATGATCTATTTAATGAAATATATTATTCCGTCAACCTGGTGGAAACAATTAAAAAGGACTTGAAAAAGGCAAATATCGAATATAATGAATTGACTAAGTCTAAGCCACTTATAGAGGAGGGAAAAAAAGGATGTTGATTTTCAGACATGATATAAAACAATTTGGGGTAAGCGTAATTTAAAAAAAAAAAAAACTATTTCAAACATAAATTGATTTATGAAATTTTTGTATGTTACCATTATATGAGCAGTACTCTAATATTTTCTTTCTATAGGAATTTTTCCATTCGTTGATTGGGGAATAACCTGGTCATGGGGACAATGCTGGTGGAAATGATGCACAAACCCCATAGCGTCCCAACACGAGCCAAATACGTGTGAGGCTATTTTCTTCTTCGTCTATGGATCAGAGGACTGAAACTCCTGGAGCCCGTGAGACACCCCCACCACACACGCTAGATCATGCTCATGAGGGTCTACAAGGCGAATCTCATGAGGATATTGGTTCTGCACAACCATATCAACATTGTTATCCTGGGCAACACGTCTTCAAAGCTCAGGAACACTCTCCATAAAATTGTTGGTGGATGAAAACTTGATTCCCTTAAAGATACAACAAATCCCATGTATTTTTTAATATGTTAAATATTTCCTACCATTTGATTGAAACCTACATTTTTCATATTATTTTAATCTAATTATCATATCGTTTTTTAGGAAACAATATTTTTTATAGGACCTTGCACAACAAGGCTCTAGTGATCTTTGGGACCACCATTCGCACATGGTGGAATGGCCGGAATAAAGATCTGGAAAAGATTATTATAGACCATATGATTGGCTTGTTTGGTGATATATTCAACAAGTTTGAAACCACCTCGAGGGTCAATACATATTTGAAATATATCATAGATAAATATAGGGTTCAATTGAAAAATAACCCTAAGTATGATCGTCCTCTAGCCATTCCCGAGAGGGAATGGAAGAATATATAGGAGGATGCTAAGGAGATTTCATTGAGAAGTGAAGGGAAGACACCACCTRGCCCTAGAAGGTAATATATGATATTTTGAATTGAATATGYTGGATTTTGTTTAATTCTATAGAAAAAATCATGATATATCATAACATAATTGAAACTTTTTGTTGGMTCCTAGACACAACAAAACAAAACAAAGGCAATATTAGATAAACATGGACAACACAAACTTGGCCAAGGTGGTTACTTGAGATTAAAATCTAGAATTGTAAGTATCATATACTTTAWTCATATTATACAATATATCATCATGCAAATTTTATCTAATTGCAACCAGTAAGAAAAAATCCATATTTTATGCCATGCTRTGTAGGGAGATAAATTCAATAGTGCCACCACAAAATAAGACTTGATGCTCAACTTCARGTTTATATTTCAAGTTGTGGTGGAAAATCGACAAAGGAATGGATCAAAGAAAAAATATAACCCTTCGAACGAGTTGGTAAATAAAATGACAAAATTGCATTTGTTGATTACTTGTCCAATATATTGACAATTGATTTAACCCATCAATTAATTATGTATCTATTTCTTTTAAGCAGGAAAACAACACTATTTCATTTGACGGTGGTGGACAACAACACCATGATACTAGTGGTTCACAAACCCATGATCACAGTATGACTATCTTTAAAATAAAATGTATAATATGACAATTATTAATATTTCTCTTAGATGGTGTACTTATAACCTTTCTTGTTTCAATGACAGAGCATGTAGATGAGGCTCGGAGAGGAGAGGAACCAATGACAATCCAACCAATGGTGTCCACTACTCCTCCATGTAAAAAAATTAGTAATGATATTCATACTAATGAAACACTACTATGAATAATAACTAACCATGTCCTTTTAATGCTTTTTTTTATTGTAGTGGATGCTCTTGTAGTGCGTCAACATCCATGTCCTGCTACTAGAAGTAATAGAATGCTTGAGATGACCCATTACCTTCCAACAACATAACAAGACCCAATAGTTTAAGGGTGGGATCGAGACAATACTGATGATGATACACTCATGAGTTTTATGAAATAGAAGAAACAAAAAAAAAAAGTGATTGTACATATTTTCAAGAAATGTTTCATTAATATAAATTATTGACTATACAATTTTTTGTTTTGCTAGTTGTGCATGGACCTTATATGTTCTGAATGCATGTAAATTCTTGATTCATTTACCTTCAATTCTTGTTTTTCTACTTGTTATGCATGATTGGGTATGGGGAATTGAGAGTGATGTGAGGGGGGGAGGGACCAAACAAGCTTCCACCTTCACGTGGTTGGTCCTATTTAGTAGAGAATAAATTATTCTCAAAACCAAGAGGAGCTCATTCATGAGGTACTCCCCTTTAGTATTTCTAGAGAATCGTACATCTTTAATTATTATTCAGTCATATAACGTTTAATTCTCTTTTTAAATACAATCTCATTGATGTATAGTTATTATTAAGTCATTTAACCTATTATTATATTTGACAAATGTAGGTGTGAAGGGAAGTCATCTCCATGATTGCAAGAAACATCATGTATGTTTAGTCTTATCATGTCATGATTTGATATTTTTTACCTTTTGAAGCATCAAGTATGTTTTTCTAAACTAATGCAATTTTTGGTTAACTGAATAGGTATGTAGTGGGACAATATCCAATATTTTTTAGGGCACATTTGAAAATTTTGAAAACTGTCGTCAACAATATTTTTGAATTCATGCACGAGACTCACCCTAGAGTGCAGGTGAAATATCTTAGCTTACAAGCCAAATTAGTTATGAACGGGTCATTTTCATTTGGTTCTTTTTCATCATGAAGTAGAATTATTTGAAAGCACCTCCCTAGATCAATTCCTTCTTTCTGCCCTCCATATTGAACGCAATCTAGACAAGCACCCTTGCTTCATTTCCCCCCATAATCATATTCCTATCCTTTCCAAAAACCATCTTCCTTCTTACTCTCCCTATACACATCCTTATAGCACTAATGTTTCCAACTCTACATCCTTTCACACCCTCCCCTCCCCCCAATGAATGCCACTATCATAAAAATGAAAAATATGCTGCTACATATTGTAGGTTCTTACAATTCCAATCTACCTCCTTATTTTTGGAGGAACATGCCATTTCATTTTCCAATTCATCTCCATATCCTAACCCATATTTTCAACTAGAAATCATCCCTTTACCCAACCCTAATATAGAATACCCTTCCTTACTCTTAAGACTAAATAAAATTATTTGCACTCTCCAAATATCCTTTTTACTAATATTTGTCAAGTGAAAGACCAACTAGCCATGATCATCCTCAACAATGCAACCAAAAGAATCCCATATCCCAATACCTTGTAGGTCATTTTCATCTCCCCACCACATCACACCTCTATCCTTATCACCTTAGTTGGGTACAATAGGACAAACTTTGTCTTCTAGTTAATAAACATTATGCAATAATGTTTTCCATAGGCCTTTTCTAAGACACCATTGGATGCAATGTCTCCTCCCTCGATTAATATAATTTATTCTTAGGAATTCCATATCAACATCATTGTAATGAATTATGCAATGCCTATTGCAACACATAAAACTCTTTAAAGACAAAAAAATTGATGAAACCACCAATAATGTTCTAATCCATCCAATAAGCTTCCATAAACGTCTTTCTCTCTATGTTGTAACTTTCCCCAAGAAATGTTCTCCATTTACACCATCCTCCTTCAATACCCTCTGAAATGTTAACCCTCTTCCTACCCCTCCTACCCCATCCATACCTCACTCTCTTGCTTCCATTCTAAATCCCCATCATCCCCAATTCACCACAACCCATATTTTTTTTCCCTCTCTCATAGTCCCTCCAAACAATGTTATATCACCCCTTAATACACTTCAACCCATGTTTTCGGTTTCCTCTCTCCCCCTTCCATGACCTAATTCCCATAATGCTCACAAGTGATATAACACTAAGATCTCAAGCATTCCATACCAAATTTAGCATACAAAAATGATCAACGTCCTGGACATCAATATTTCCTTTCTCCTTCCACTCCACCAACATTTGTCATGATCACTACTCACACTCAAGTGGAATATATAACACTTCCCATGTCCATTCTATAGTATCTTATGAGGACCTATTCATGAAGTTGGATTTTTATCTACGACTTCAAACAATGGCACACTAAATATGCCACATGATGTCTATTAATGGGGATAAGGATTTTTCTTCCAACATCATTTCTCTTACCCCTAAACAACCAACACTCTCTCTTTCATTTGGGAATTTTTGGGAACATGAGAGACATGACCTAAGGGGATTCTACCCCTTTGATACCTAGAATGTATCGATTCCTAGTACATGATGTACATGAGGTAGGGTGCTCCATCCCATTCTATTATTTTCCAACAGATATTGTGGCATCCATCAAAACGTATTCTAGAAATTTATGTCTTTTATATCATGTGCTATGTGCTATGGATTTTTTCCTTTTACATTGGTAAATTATGGAATTTGTTTTCTTTAGGAATGAGAAATTTTGTCTTCCTCAACACCATTCAAAATGAAAAATTTTAATTGATTCTCTTTGTCAATCTCGAACCTCAATTATGTTAGATATGTGAAATGTTTTTAATTGTTTGATATTGGGAATATTTTCTTGATCCCAAGGGAAAGATAAACTCTTGAGTCTAATCTTCCAACTAAAATTTGGGTTGACAATTCTTGAAGGCTATTTAAGTTAGTATTGATCATGATGAGAAACACCTTTTCCAAAGGAAACAAAAACATTGTTGCTTCAAATGATTACTAGAACAAAGTTTATAGTTTTTTATATCAATTGTTCCAATGGTTTTAGTTGGCTAGTTATTTTTCTGTTTCCGGTTCAAAGTCTTGATAATGAGCCCCACCTTTACACTTTCCATATTTTCTACAACATTTCTTACAAAGTTCCCATACTTCTTTTCTGTGGTCACAATATTGTTATGCACTTATACTTGACAAACTTCTTGGACCTCATCTTATACTAATTTTCTTTATTCCGTTAAGCATAACTATTTCTAAAGAATGATGTTGGATTCACCATATGTTTAAGAGAAATAATTTTTTTTATTAATTATATACTTAGATGGGAAAATACTGGATTGGGAAGATATTGAGAAGGATTTTTCATCATATACTCATCAACTACTAAGAGAATCAAAATCGACATTTCTTACACAAGAGGTGCCTTCTTACAAACCCTTTGTATGTCTTCTTGAGAAAATCTCAATGTTTGGTATTATGATTACTTATATTGGAGTTTTCACTCCACAACTTTGTACATTTGTGTTGTTTCAAATATTTTGTTAATATCACAGGAGCATCCTTATTTAAACTATCCATGGCACTCCTTACATCCATGTGGAACTAGTGAATGGATGGGATTTCTTTTCTCAAGCAGAAGATCATCAAATTCATCTGCTAGCAGTGGTAGCAACTTGAGGATTCATTGGCATCAGTTTTCAAGTTTTTTGTTTGAGTTTTGTAGTGTTTGTTGCAGCTTCTATAGCAACCATTAAATGATTCAATATTGTTGTATTTACATATTCCAGTCATAATAAATAATTCAAATTTTATCTCTTCCATTTGTGTATTTGGTTTACATGTAATATGCATTGCAATCAAACAATTTGTAAAAGTTATCCATCAGATTTTTCATAAAGAATATATGAGTATAAATTGTTCAATATAAATAAAACACTAAGACACCATAATTTTCACAATAAACCATAATATCCTAGCTAGATCCATTTAGGATATCACATGTCCACATGGAATGCACCCTCCAATAATGCATGCATGCAAGATATAATAAAATAAGTCTTCACATAGGAGGATGTGCTCCAAGGTCCACCTAGGAGAACTCACTAAATGCGCCCTCCAAGATGCATGAGAGAATAAACAATATATGAATCGTCCCAAAAGAATGCTCCACAACAACCTCCTCCAAAAATATCAAGAGGTCCATGAGATTCATGCAATCAATATTCCACATGTGTGAATCCCAAGGCAACCAACTACATGGATGAATGTGCAATATACCAAGTATATGTAGCTATAAACAAGAAATGAAGTAGTAAAAACCCCAAAATAGCAAGCAGATCATCTCCAAAAATACAAATCCAATGAGATAAGGGAGAGTTAGGTTTTTGACCATGCCAAAACTTGATGAAATAATAAAATATCTATCTCCAAGAATAGAAAGAAGTGTCTCCACAAGTGCGCCCTTCAAGGATATGCTCAAAAATATTAGCAAGATCAAGTAAATGCATGCAAATCCACTCATGTGGCCCTCCAAGTATGCCACACACCTCCCAATAAAATCCCTCCATAACTACCTCCAATAAAATATATGTAACAAATAAAAGAGGTGAGGGAGCTCTCCAATGAAGGTCAAAAGATAATAAGTGTAGCTGAAATAACCATGCAATAAATATGAGAGAGCACCTAGGAGAGGTGCTCCCTAGAAAAGTGTGCCTCAACCACCCAATAAATAATTAAATATTCTCCAATGAAGTGTGCCCTAGGAGAATGTGCCAAGGTGGTTAGAACTTGTCAATAAAATACTCCTCCATATGCAATATCATAAAGATGTACCAATAACCCAAGAGAGTGCACCCTAGATAACTGTGCCAACCTCTCCAAGATACAAATAAAATATTGCATGCCTTGGAAATTATACTCAGGAAGGGGGGTGTGTCACTATAAAGCCTCAACCAACTCCAACTAACCCCTTCAAGTTTGAAAAGGAAGCCAATAAAGTAGGGCACCCAAGCTAACAAAATTAATCTAGATAAATTAGATTAATTTAACCATGAATAGTTAAATCAACCTCAACATGTGTGCATAAAGGTTAATGTTGAAATAAAAACATAGTCCCCCTCCAATAGTCTCCCACCAATTAAACCACCATGAACATGTGTTCCAATGAGGGGTGATCTCTAATAAAGTGTTGTACCATGTAAATAAAATATGTTCTCCCTTGAAAACCCCTACCATGATAACAAAAAAACATAAAAAATGAACCTAAGGTGCACCACCACCAAGGGATTATTACGTCAAAAATCATCATCCAACCTTAGGAAAAGGTTAGATCACCATAAAATCACATGTAGTACCCCCCTCCTCTAACTCAAACATAGGAAATAACACATCAATGAGGGTAGTAACATCATCAAACACATTACCCCTAGGTGATATCTAGCAAATGTTACATCATTAAGCTATATCAACTAGGAAAATTCCACAAATGAAACATTAACCATCCCACCATAGCAACATCATAATAAAAAGGGACATAAAAAAGTTCTAACCCATCCAATCATCAAGTGCGTCCCCCCTGACACATCCAACACATGAGGACCATGCAGAACACCCTATCCTAGTGACACCAAAAACATACATCAACATACTAAGTTAATAGGCAACATCAACAACAACATGAAACATGTACCTCCTACCACCATAATCTAACCCCTTCGGGGGATAGAACCATCATCCATATCCAATATATCATACCATAATGAGATAACATGCCCCACAACCATCAAATATGCAACCAATGGATAATCAACAAGGAAATCACATTTGAGAAGACCATCAAACCAACAAGAACAATCATCCAACCAAAGAAAAGTTATAATCCCCCAACCAAAGACCTCCATCTAATGATCTAATGCAGAGAAGAGAAAGGGATCCAAGAGTACCAGCAAAAAATCTCCATCAATGTGATGAAAATCACAATGTGGAGCCTCATACAATATGAGGTGTAACACAGCTCATTATCATGCTTTACATATATAAATTTGAGAATTTTTTCTTTGCAAACATCAACCAAGGAATTTATTGCTTCATATTTATTACAAAGAAGACTTGAGAGCATTCATTTCTAACTAATCTTTATCAAAGAAGAAGAGTACCAGTAACAAATCTCCATCAATGTGATGAAAATCACAATGTGGAGCCTTATACAATATGAGGTGTAAAAAGTCTCATTACCATGCATTACATAGATAGATTTGAGCAATTTCCCTTTGCAAACATCCTGCACACATACATTGGAGTCTCCATCATTGCTTAGATAGAAATGTAACTGAGCTCCTACACATGGAAAAAAACACTAGGATCATGCCAATATTGGCATCTACCACTACAAGCTTGCTCTATCCATTGTTGGATAGGACCAGTGCAATCATCGTCTATGATATATGCATAGGGAAGCTCATCCCTCCTGTGTAGCCCATCCTTATAATAAACTTGAAGGCATGTGACTTGTTAACCTCTGTATGTTGTATATCATGATTAATTCCTATCTGTTGTCCCTTGTATTTGGGTAAGGAAAACTTTGAAAACTTCAATATTAACATTTTCCTTGTTTCTAGGTCCTTTACTAGCATTGTGAAAATTCCTAATCATGTAACACTCCTTATAAAATTTGTCATTAAATACCTTCAGGAGATCATTTTTTTCCTCTTCAAAATGTTCTTTATCTGAGATTATTGTGACTCTGGTAGATAGTGTATTTAGAATCCCTACTTTTCATGTAGGACGATGGTGAGACTCAACATGAAGGTATTGCTCCATGTGTGTCTTTTTCCTGTAAAATTGGTGAGCCATAAATGCATCTAGTATTTTTATGACCCACACATTTAAGAAGGGTAGGCTGCCCTGAACCTATACTTCCATGGTAAATTTTATGTGTTTATATTATCAATTAATGTGGTTATAAAATTTTCTAATTTGTCATGACCATGGGGCCATATAAAAAAGGTGTCATCCACAATTTTGATCCAAATATTAGGTTGAACGAGGGAAGAAATAAGAGATTTTCTTTCAATATCAACCTCCGTGAAAAAATGGATACAATTGGAAAGAGAGGGAAACCCATAGATACCCCACAAGTTTGTTTGTATGTATCCCCTCGGAAATTATGAAGTGTGGATATCAAGCATATCTCAACTAACTTAGAAGTACGTTGGTTGATCATCTTGCCTAATTTCTTACTTGCTATCATCTGAAAAATATTTAATTCCATTGTCAATGCTACATAAGATATATTTGATTGGAATATTGTGAGGGGATATAGTAAAGTTGATCCCTCACTCTAATAATATCTTAGAGTTATTATCAATGTGATGGCTTGAAAGGTTAACAATTAAATTCTTGATTTCATGAGACCTTGTGGTTGTAAGGTTGTCATATATTTTGTAGTTTCCATTGTTAGAGGTACCTAAATTAATATTAGTTTTTAAGGTATATATCCTTCTATTGCTACCTTCATGACCATCCTCATATATACTTACCACACTTAATGTACTTTATTCATGGTTTTCAACATTGTGCCTTGGGTTTTCATTAACATTGGATTTAACCAAACAAACACTAACATGATTATCCCAGTGAATATCCAATGTGACAATTTTTTCTCTATTATGCTTAGTAATCTCAACACAATTATCCACCTTTTCACTACCCACAATTTTTGGACTTCGGGAAATTTCTCGTAAGACAATGGAGTTGGGCCTCGCTTTGCCTCTCAACACTTGGACATCATGGTTGACATCCAAGGAAACATCCTTCACTGTACAAGAATTTCTAGTGTCGTCATTGATACTATTCGTATCTAATCTATTTAATGTGTCATTCACAGTAAAAAATGTTAGCTCTATTATACCATCCCCAATCTAAAAATTAAAGTGAAAATATGGAACAACATAATTTGAAGCACTAGATTCAAAATCTTGAAGAACAATATTTGAAGCATTAGAGTTAACATTATATTTTTTGTCCTCATCATTTTCTTTGCCCAATCTTTGTGATGAGCCATTAATAATAAAGGAGTTAAGACAAGATTTCTCTTCAAACTAGAAACTCCAAATTCTATTGTCTTTAATCACTTTGTCCATGACTTTATCCATATTAATCTTTTGACATGTGCTTAATTTACTATTTAAGTATCTATTGTGGATTATATTTTGGTGTTGTACATTCCTAATAATGTTATTATTGGTTTCGTTTCCCTTTTGTGAATGCCTTTCAATTCTTTTCTTAGTGTTGTTCTATATTATATCCATCAAATTTCTATTGGACACTCGAATTTCTATTAGACATTTGAATTTCTATTAGACATTTTTATGGTATGAGTGTTCTTTGAAATCCATCTACAACTATTTATATATATATATTTTTAAATTATATAAATTCATCGGAACATCAACGACATCGATCGTCGATATTCCGACGCATAGGGCCTAAGAAAAACGTCAAAGATACAACAAACTCGTCACTGCTTCATCTAAATTTTGTCAACAATCTGTCAATAGTTCGATGAAAAGGGAATATAAAAAATCATCGAAAATACAACAACCTCTTCACTACTTCATCAAAAGTTTGTCAAACTTTCATGGGAGGTTTTCTTCATGTTTGTTGCAAGTTTGTCACTATTTCTTTGAACCATTATCACACGTGCATCGATATTTCGATGAAAAAGCGACGATTACATGATGGTAATGGGCCAAATCGATTAGGTAAATGTCATCGCTATTATGACGATTATGTTCGTTGGTCTTGTGATGAAATCTTGAAGGTTGTAATTGCGACAAAGAAAATGTGACAAACAAGGATTTTTGCCTTCGTCATACTTGGGACGATGTGGCGACAAACATGCATTGGTAAATCGTCGGAAAAAGGGCACAATGTACTAGTGTGTGGAAAATAACACGTAATTACCTTTTGAAGGCCACACATCCCAACTTGTTCTTTCTTATCCCTTATAGATCACCAATGAGTTATTTCAAGTGGCCAAGTATTGTCTACACATATTGAAGTCGCTGCATGTCAGGTCTTGAGATTGTATCAATAGAGGCTAGGCCAATGGACTTGAGTAATGTACGGTTTTTCTTATTTCAATAAGAAAAATAAGAAGAAAAATAAGCATCCTATTATAAAACAAAGAACAAAAATGTATATTTTGAGTTTTAACTTAACTTACAATAAAAACAACTTTTACAAGAAGTCTGTTTGTTTGGTAGAATACTTAAACAAATAGAGTCCTTCCCCAAACACTAGTAAGCCTCTACATGAGAATGAATATATATATATATATATATAGAACATGAACTTGAATACAATGAAATAACAAGACAAATCATGGAAAATCTTGTTGTAAAATTTTGCCCACAATTACCCAATAACAATGACATCCCATCAGTAGTGCCAAGTGTCAAATTGCTTGGGAATTGAACCTATAGTTCCCTCTTGATCGATGCAACATGTATCAAATTACACTTTGCACAAGCTTAATTCGTGGCCCAATATCTAAAAAGTGCCTACAAGCGTTTAGTGTAAGGGAGGGAAACACAATTCTTGATGTTTGGCTTGGTTTTTCCGGTGAATCTAGAAAATATATAGTGTTGCATCAAAGTTTGGAACAACAAAGAGGATTGTATTGACAACTTTATGACCCACATGGAATTCCCATCATCAAGGACATAGAATGTGTTATCTCTTGAATGACAAATGGGCTTCCAAATCTATGCTCTTGATGATTCAAAATATTGGAGTTCAAAACACAACTATATGCTAATTGGGTCAGATGATTCGGACTCTTGAACTTTAGAAATTTTGATTCTTGAATTGGAAATGCATGATACCAGTCGAAGTGGGAAGCTTGATATTGGGAGAGATGGAATTTGTATTGAAAGGCTCATCAATGGAAATATTCTCGAGGCCAAATTTGTTTGCAAGATCATGTGCAAGGATGCCCTATTCAAGGTGTAGAAGTAGATTTGGATAAATAATTTTGAAAAAAAACATGAGAAAGATCATCTCCATACCACAAATCAACATATGTCCCATAACAATGACAATTTTATTATAGATGAGGACTATAGACCAAATATTAGTAGGACACTAGTTGTGAAGAACATAATGTAAGAGGTTCAATAAGAGATTGAATCCCTAATCAATAACTTGATTTGGCATTCTATCACTATCACCAATACTCATCTCTTAGGTAAATTCGGGTTTGAACTCTATATTGGAACCAATAGATACCTATGCTCGATATTTTCAAGAAGGAAGCAAGTGATCATTAAGGTTGTGCTCTCTGTTAAGGGGTTCCCATGGTTTGACAAGATAAAGGCCCAATCATTGCAACAAAAATGACACAACCATGGTGGAGGAGCTTAGTGTTGGCATGTTTTTAGGCAGATGTGCTTGTCATTGATGGCAAGATCAGAGTATGCAGCGATGGCAAAACAGGGACAACTCAAGCTTAGAAGAGATAGTGCAGAGGTGCATGAAGAGTGCAAAAGTGTGCTTGTTTATTTGATGGAAAATAGGCAAGCAAGGAAGATCAGCAGCACAGGGATAATTGCATGGAAAGATCAGAAGCGTAAACTCCATTTCGGAGTTTCAGATACCAGGCATTGGAGGAGTCAAAGAAGCAACTCACGACAAAAATGTCGAAATGGAAAAATGCGAAACATTGGAATACATTGATCCGACTCCATTTCGGAGTTTCAGATACCATGATATTGAGAAGTCAAGAGTTGAGACTCTTCAACATAGGAGTCCCAGAGTTGCGAAATCTGGAATCTCAAAATCCCAAAAGAGGCACATCAACAAGAGTTTTACAGACCAGGAAATAACTCCATTTCGGAGTCCCAGATACCGGGAGTTGAAGTTTCGAAACACTTCACCACAGTAGTGACGAAATGTCGAAAAGGCGAAATGTGTAATGCTGAAATCTCGAAAGAAGGAGACAGTTCTGGATACTGGGAGTTGAAGTGTCAAAACACTTCACCACAGGGGTCCTGGAATAGCGAAATGTGAAACACCAAAATCCTGAAAGCATGAGAAAGATTCGTATATCGAAGTTTCGGATACCAGGAGATGGAGGAGTCAAGTGTTGAGACTCCTCATCATAGGAGTCTCGAAGTTGTGAAGTGTGAAAAGCCGAAAAGCTGATCTGACTTTATTTCAGAATTTCGCAGACTGGGACTTGGAAGTGTCGAGAACATTCACATCAAGAATTCCGAAATCGTGATATGAAAAATCACAAAGTGATCTGGGCCGATAGATTCAGGAGGAGAATGTGGCAAACCACGTCAGAAAGGACAGGTGGAAGACTATGACACGTGGCACGATTAGACAATGACAAGTGTCGAGTTGATTAGGCATTACATGCCACTGGAAATCAAAATTATGAGTGACACGTGACAGCCACTTTGGTCATGACATGTCATCGAGTGACGACGGATTGACCTCACTCCAGGAGTTTTTGCTTTAGGATTTTTAACTCCATCACTCCCCCAAAGTACCAAAGGCTGAAGTCCCAAGGCAGAGGATAGTCGTTTGATCACCACGGATCGAGGATCGTTGATTTGGAGATCGAAGCGCTTGTGTGATTGGTGAGGGGTCATATTATGGGGGTCACATTGTCGAAGAACTATAGAAGATAACTCGAAGTGGCAAGCTCCATTTTGGAGTTTTGGGGATCGGGACATGGAGAGTAACGAAATATTCACCACGGGGATCCTGAAATGCCGAAGTGCGAAATGGTGAACTAAACGCAAGATTCAATGAAGTCAATTCAATGGTGTATATGAATTTGAATAATATCAGAGGGATATTGTTGCACTTCACAGTGTAACTTCTAGAAACAATTGATGGTTTCTGCCAGAGGATGAGCTCGTCTATGACAGAGAAAACGAAGAGTCTCAACTGTCAGAGAAGTTGAGGAATCTCGATTTAACACCTAGTGATGATGGATGCATGGGTGAAATTGCCAGAGAAGCTGAAGAATTACCATGATGATCAGGCAGAGCACTCACAATGAGCAGGAGATGCATAACAGAGAGAGACAACATGGCACATAGGATATGGGATAGTTGTGGAAGAGTGAAGTGGAGAAAACACCCCGACGTGGAGAGGATACAAAAGACAGAAGCAGATTGCATGCACAAGGTGCACAGAGACTATAAAAATCTTGAACAAAGAAGAAATGGGGTGGTTGTTGGGTGTGATAAAGGTGTGAAGAAGGAGGCAGAGCGCAGCAGCAGAAATGTACAGAAGGGGAATGGTGCATTGAAGGGATATGGTGCAGAGAGCATAACAGGAAAAAGAACAGAAAGCGCAAAGAGTGTGCAGAAGACACTGATGCAGACAGAGCAGCGCAGTGTAGCAAAACAGTGATGAGACCGGTAATCCATTGAAGAACTTTATATCATTGTAATAAGTTTCAGTAGCAAAGATTTATATTTCAGGGTGGTAGGGAGGTGCTAGGGAGGACTATTGTCCTCAGAGGTTCAAGTGGGT
>JZKD02S1887042.1:0-13650 GCA_000966675.3 Picea glauca | reverse complement strand
TCCTTCTAGTGGGTGCTAGAGAAACCAAGGAGTTGGTGCTTCCTTCTAGTGGGTGCTAGAGAAACCAGGGAGTTGGTGCTTCCTTCTAGTTGATGCTAGAGAATCCAGAGAGTTGGTGCTCTCAGCAAGTAGCAGCTTGCAAAATAGAGTTTGTAGCCTCATTATGAGTTGGTGATCATATGTATGATAATGTAAAGAATGTACAAATTACTTATCATATAAAGAAGAAGAGGTTTTTACCCATTATGGGTTTCCTAGGGAAATATATGTATCTGTGTATATCATATGTGTGAATGATGTTGAATGGTCTATTGCTTACTTCCCAACATTATTTTGGTTGTCATTGAGTGATCTGGAAAGAGTTTAAAATAATTATAATTGTTTAAGCAAAGTTACAACAGAATTACCCCCCCCCCCCCCTCTCAGTTTTCCAACACTTAGAGTCATCTATCAAAGCTTGGAATTGTTGCAAGAAGAGTGTAAGTTATGGTGGTGGAAATTATTGGAATAAAAATGAGAATTTAAATGCTACGAATTTGCAAAAGATTTTAAGGATCCAACTTTGGATTAATGGTTAGAATGACTCAAAGAGTTGTCTTGGAAAATCAATGACTTAGGTGAACCAACTATCCCATCTAAGGATATATTTTCATAGAAAAAAATGTCTTTTGAAATAATTAGTCATGGGAAGGATGATAAGGTCCACTATAACCCGACTTCTCTCATTGCAATAAAACATTCAACACATGCATATTTTTACAAAAAATGTCTTTAGTGTATCTTATTGAGTATGTATCAAACACATATTGATTATTCTATATGCTTGTAATCAATCCACTATTTATTAGGAGCTATTGCAAAAGAAAAATGTTTGCACGCATAAAACCATTTTATTAGTTTAATTTGTGACTATGAATATATATCAAAAACACCTTTTATGCAACGCCTCTAAGGAACACCATGCAAATCTTACAATTAAAATTGGATCATAATTCGTTAAATAGTTTGAAGTTCCAAAACAATTTAATTTATTTTCAACATGATTGTCATAAATGGTCATTAACTTTTCATATCCAACATCATAAAATGAAGAAAAAATCATAAATGGCCAGTTACAAATAACCATAATAAAATGACACATCCATAATATAAATGTTGAAATAAAACACGTACATATCATTTTTATTTTCCATCACCTTGATTATATTCCTTTCTTTGCATTATAACATTGTTGTTCTCAAAAACATGTTTTGATCTTGGATCGTGTTTTAGTATGAACCATCAATCCCTTTTCAACACATTTGGGCAAAAAAACACCTAGTTGTATTGATTTGGGAAAACACGGATCCTTAGTTTCATCCCACATCATTTTAAAGTTGATACATATTATCCCGCTATCATGATATTCCTTTCAATTACTATGGTCGAAGGTATCATAGAACTTGCACCTAAAAATAATGCATTGGAAAAATGAGAATTCCACTTGCATGATCTCTTGTATCTTTCAGACGTAACCTAACTTCCCCTCTATTAGGTTCTGATCATAGTGGATAGCATGACTAGATTCTCAACCTCCACTCCATAGTCCAGTGTGACATTTCTATCATTGGCATCCTCAGTGTGAAAATGATGTCTATATGCCCATATAGAAGGAAAAAATGCACATGTAAAAATGCAAACAAAGGATGGTGTCATATGTCTACTAACCCGAACATTAATAAAACCATGATACATTTTATAATTCAAATTTGCATTATAAAATGAATAATGTACACATAGAGATTATTGCAGAGTTGTTGCACTCGATCACCCTGTTTAGTGCATCCTCTTCACCACGTGGGTAATGGCCAGATGCACCATATTTCTTTTTTATTTGGTTAGCCACCCAACTGTTGGGACATATCATTGGTATATTGCCTTTTAAATTATGAGAATAAGTGTTATACTCCAAAAATGTTTTATCTGTGCATACAAGACATTGGCCCTTCCATTTACATACTTTGCCAAAATATTATTGAGGCTTCCTTTTAAAAAACCATTTTTTAGATAGTGTATGTGCCTTGTTGCACTAATAGCTCATGTACACACGCGTAATGCATCCTAGTTAGCCTGCATACATACACAAATTGCATGCTAGTTATCTCGCATTTACCTCCAAAAGTTGCAAAAAATATAAATTGCGCGGAATTTGGTAGAGTTTACGGGATATAGAGGGTTTCTTAACCATTTTACCCCTTGTAACCTGTCCCCAAATTGAATAACCATATTTCTCTCATATAAAAAGAGGTCTTGGGGAGTCATTTATGAACACAAGAAAGAGAATAAGAAAACTCTGCCAAAATACCTTCCCCTTCTTCGCCCAAGATTTGCATCTTATTCTAAGTTTTGGCCTCGGCCTTCTCCTCCATCCTTTCTCCTTATGAAACCCTTCCTCATTCCCTAGGTGATATGTTGGTTGCGAGAAGATAATGTGGGATTGATGCACTTGGAGACATGAAAGAGGAGCCTGGACTTGGTTCGTGGAGCAGTTTCCGACAAAGGTTGTAATCCTTTTTGTCTTGAAATTGAATAAAAGAGTTCATTCTTGTCCCAAAACCCTATGTTTACATGATTTTATTAATTTGTGCATTTATATCTATGTATAAACTTTTAAAGTGATTAGTAGAGATTGCATATGTTTTTTCATTGTATTCCTAACCTTTTGTAGGTCATATTTGGGAGGAGACCAGTAATCTAGGAGGTGGAAACAAGCAAATGAGGCCAACACCAACCGCAAGGACTAAAGGTGCACTCATTAATCATCTTTACTTTCTTTCGCATCACTTAGTTTAGTTGGTTTTGGGGTAGCTTAAGGGTAGAAAATTATTTTAAGGGAGTTATCACTCTTCCTTTACCTTAGACACAATATAGGGGGATTTTCCCCGTAGCAGAATTGACGACTCCATTGGGGAGTCTCTCTAGGGTCTTAGTGGGATATTTTGGTTTGATTTGGTTTTCTCAGTTTCTTTTTGAGTTTTCCAAGTTTACTAAGTTAGTTAGGGTCTCTAGTCACCTTCTAGGTGCCTACCAGCCTTCCCTGCCCAGTTGGCTATCCAAACCTTTTTTCTTTCTGAAAGTTTGCAGAGGTGTACGCACCCTATCCTCTGTATATCATGTGTACATATGCAGTCTACATAGTATATAGACCATGTACATATGAAAATTGCTTGTGCACAACACACGTCTCTGTATTTTCAAAAGTTTAAAAAAAAAAAAGGATTTTTCCTTTCTTAGCAAGAATCTTTGTGCTTCTCAGGCCTTTTTGAAACTCTCCAGTGTCTTTGTTAATTTTGTTTGGTTGGGTTGAATATTCGGTTTATCTTTATCTTTGTAAAGAACCCCTATTGTTTCTTTATTTTATTTTGTTTTCTTTGAAGGTTTAGGGTGAACCTATAAGCGTTAAATCCTCGTGGATTCCAGTGAATCCTTGCGTTCAGGCAGTGGTTTAGGGTCTGTGTTAGTCTTGGGTTTATTTTCTCTTTACCTTATTTATGCTTTCAAAAATGAAAAAGATCATTTACTTGTGATTTTATTTCTTAAGCATTCAAAAAATAAAAACATATTTCATTTAGTTATGCATTTTTGTTTGGTAGTTGTAGCATAGGTTGTTTATTACAAAAGAAAATAGTTCCTTTTCAAAGTTCCTTCTTTGTTATTTCCTTGAAGGTTTAGTAGTTTTCATTTACATTGTAAAATGTAAAGCACATTCTAGGAAAATTTTTGCATTTTTGGATCTTGGAATTCTATTTCAAAAAGTTTGCATTTACAAAGATTTAAAAGCCATTCTTTCAATTGAAGAACCTAGTTTTCTTTTGCGTGAATGCTCTAAAGTTTTTCTTCTCTTTCATCTCTTGTAAACACCATAAGTTGTACATTCGTACCCTTTTGAGTAAGTCAATCCAATTAAAATCAATGATTAACACTTAAAATCAACTAGACTTTTGTTTGTAGGGTTCACCATGTAGTCTAGGCTATAGGGCCTTGAAATAGGTGTGGAGAGGAAACTCTTCAAGGTCACTTAAACAAACATAAGAGTTTTTGATAGGGAGTGTTAGATTCTAGTTTCGTAAGAGTCATCTAGGACCCCCCTCTAACACAGGGGATAAACATGAGGTCGTGTGAGGAAAGGTAGAGGAGATAACCCCTCCAAATCCAGACCAAGCGTAGTGGGGATCGTATATTAAGGGTCATTCTTAGGAATTACACTGATCACATTTGACTACAGAGCCTCGTGGACCTCGAATCCATTCAAGATACTCAATTTTCTTCTAGACCATTTTCCTTTGGTACCCTTGAAAGGTTTTAGAGTTTATTATCCTACTCATTACGACCAGTTCAACTGTCAACTGTGACTGACTACGAGTTGGCAACCCAGAAGCCTTTTTTAGGGACTTACACGGGTGACTGTAGGGGTATACCATGGTACCTAGGGCAGATGTTAGATTGCACTTTGCAGAGTATAACCAGAGGGTGTTTCCATGTTTGAGTTACACTTGCACCGATAAGTTTCTCTAGTGTCAATTGGCATAATTGTTCTTCCTGCCAATTAGTTGTTTGCTTGATTTTCTCTTAGGAAATTTTTAGTGTGTGCTCTATGTTTCATGATAGCTCAACCTTATAGTGTCGGTTGATAATTTCACAAGGTGGAATATCAATATCTTCGTCGTTCGTGTAGGCTTCAGGGCCTACCACCGGTTACTTTGGAGCCACCTCCACCACCGTTGAGGCACAAGATAGATCAAGAGGGTTCATTCAAAGAAACCAGGACATAGGAAACTGTACTCGAGCCAACTCCTAGAGAAGAATTTTTTTCACCGAAGGAGTCCATTGTTTTTTACCTCGAAGCTAAAGGCTTCAAACATGCGAACCCTTGATCACTGAATTGTCGACACCTCTTATTATTTAGGTAGTCCCTCCTGAGGTGACTCCACATGAACATTATTTTGTTAGACAAGCGACGATGGAAGCAACTAGTGATACTTCATCTGGGAGTCCTCATACTCCCATCTTGGTTGTCGCATAAGGGGGTGTTGTACCTCCTCCCCCACCTTCACCTATCAGGAATATGACTTTCCAGACACCCACTACTTTGGGCAGTGGCACAATCCCTTTGACATATCTGACCACTGGTCCCTCTATCCAGAATGTGTCTGGTGCTCCCTTTTTATATGGGATGTTTGGTTTTGAATCTAGTTCAGTCCTAACCTAATATACTCTATAGACTATTGGTATGGGAGCAGGGAGATTGAATTCTCCTTTGCAAGGATCTTTCATGGGCACCACTGACATGTTCAACGCTATCCCTTATGGTGGAGGTCATATTCCTCACCCGTCCCCTTCGCTCGGAGGTGCTTTCCAATAGTCGATCGGGCCTAACACCAACTCTAGTTTTTTTAGTGGGGGGAGTCATGGACCTCTGTCCTGCATGACTTTAGTGGGGTCTATGCATTTTTATTTGTTCAGTGCATTTTTAAATAACGCTTTATCATCGCTTTCTTTCTCAACAGGGGGAAACCCTGATTTTGGTCAACAAAACCCTATGCATTGTTTCATTCCTTTGTAGGGAGCGATGATAGGAGTTTAATCCTCACAAGGTCTTGGAAATCCTTGGCAGGGAAAGGTTCAGTACCTATTCCAGGAGGGTCAATTGGGTGCATCCCCAAACAAGGTCCTTGGAATAATTTGCAGGGAGAAAACCCTACACAAGGCATGTCATCGAACTATGGAAACCATCAACGATGTAGAATCAAATGCAAGATCCTTTTACTGGACAGGGCCACCATGGTTTCTACCAAAACCCTAGCCAGCAGCCAAACTTTTCCTGGAAACCTGGTGCAAGCCAAAACCCAGGCCCCTCTTTTCATTTGAATCCACCACAACCTAGACTACCTTTCATGGTAACTCTGCATTTTCCAGACTTGTCGAGACTTTTGAACGAACCGATCTATAATGATCCGCGTTGGCCCCCCGTGCCAACTAAGTTTCCCTCGGACATACCTAAGTTCAAAGGTAATCCTAACGAAGATCCAGGTGATCATGTTACAACATTTCATTTATGGTTCTCATCCAACTTGCTAAAGGTTGATTCCATTCAATTGTTTTTATTTCAATGCACTCTTATAGGGGTGCCGCAAAATGGTATATCAAGCTCGATAACTCGAATCACACTTACTTTAATGATCTAGCTATGGTATTCTTAAACCATTTCCAATTACCAGTAAGATACGATTCTGGCACCGAGTTGTTGGCCAACTTCAAGCAAACAAAATTTTTCCATATGTTGGATCAAATCCAAGAATGGAGACGATGAAAGAGTTTGATCAAAGTTAAGGTCCCTCCTACATTTTTGCTCGAGTGGTTCTTAAGTCCTTGGTACCTTGTTTATCCAAAGACATCGCGACATCTGAGGTTTTTTCCAAAGAAGAGGCTATCATGGCATCCCAACAACTGGGGTTGATTTACTCTCAATCCGGTATTCTATACGAGATTCTGCCCGACGCACCACGGTTGACATTCGACAAGAACAAATAATTTTGGGCCTCACGCCAATGACATAGTAGGCTCAACACAAATCGATTCCACATATGATTTGACTAATCAGTTACAACAATTATCTTTTCAACAGACTATGGCCAACCAAACTCCCAGTTCGGCTGCCCCCGTAACCCAAACGTCGAATGTACACAATGTGTAATCAAAAAATACCAAGGTTAACCAAAAAACTGAGGAAAGAGGAAATATAAAAACAATAAGGGTAAGGGGGGCAAGAAGGTTGCAAATAATGTTTGTGAAGGAAAAAAATGAAAAGAGGAAGGTGAAGTTTCTGTGTAATATTTGCACGGATGACCTCTTAACTCACTGATTCCCTCAGCTTGAGGAAGCCCAAAATCTATTGGCACAACAACAACTTGTCGTGTTAACCAAACCTTTTCCTCAAGGGAAGAATTTGGCTCAAGCTTCCTCATCCACGAATGATTCTAGGGGAAATAAGGGAGCCCCCGCACCTAATACTAGAAATGGAGTCGCAAACGTTTATATGATGAAGTCTGAAGCTCATTTGCAGACCAGGGCTCATAATTAAGGAATGCTAGAATATGTTGAGAAGGGAAAAGAATCCTCCAACCCACTGCCTCCTCTTCAAATTGAGAATATTGTGGGAGAAACTATGAATCACATCCCTAAGGGTGCGTTCAAAAAGGATTCTCACAACTCGAACACACAGGCTACTTAGAATTACTTTGTCGTGGAGGATTTGACACAAAATCCTTGTGCAATCCTTGGAAGCGATCGAGACCACTAACTCAGGAATGACTATTTTTGACCCTACATATTATAAATCTTGTCTTCCTCACCACACCACTTTTCAAATAGTAGTGGTGTATGCCACGAAATCATTAACATAGAACATTTTCCATATGGTGGTTGATGAGGGTGCCTCAACTTGCATGATGTCGTTGGCATGTTGGAAGGCCATCGATCAAACTGAGTTGTCTCCATCACCCACATTGATAACTGTGTTTGACGGTCAATCTTTTAGACCACATGGCATAATTCCCCCCTTCCCCATGCAGATGGAGGGAAAAGCTATGTGCGTCAAAGTAGAAGTTGTTGATGCGCCACTCGACTACAATATTTTGTCAGGGCATAGTTGGACCTGTGCTATGAAAGTGGTTATATCCACCATTTTTTGGGTCTTATGTTTTCCTCATGAAGGCCAGATTATAATTGTTGATCAGTTATCCTTCTCTTGTCTTGACCATTCATTGAGGGAATCCACAGTCCTGATGATTGACAACCCGCAACCAGGTACCGTTAACTTAGGTGTTGGATTTTTTCCATATTTAATGGGGACTTTTTATTATCTACTGCCTACCAATGATGTCAAGTTTATTTCAGCTATCCCTGACCATCCTTCCACGACCTCAAACACATATTCGAAGTGTATATTGATGATCCGGCATCACGTTCTCATAAGAGATCCGATCATCCCGCCCATTTATAACTTATCTTTGAGAGGTGTTTCTACTATCAAATTCACTTGAATCCAAATAAGTGTAGGTTTTGCATGACATCAAGATGATTGTTATGTTTTATTGTGTCAACTAAAGGGATCATGGTCGATCCTCTGAAGTTTGAGGTAATATTTCAATTGCCTCCCCTAAGAACAATCCCCCAACTTCAAATTCTATAAGGGAAAGCCAATTTTCTTCGACGTTTTGTTGCCAACTATGTCGATATTACTAAAGGGTTTATGCATCTTTTGAAAAAAGGGGTCCAATTTTTTTGGGATGAAGCAGCTCAATGCTCTTTCCAAGCATTGGAACATGCTCTGACGTTTTCCCCTCTGATCAGTCCTCTAGATTATGGCAAGGATTTCTTGTTGTGTTTGGCTACCACAGAATCTCCTATTTACATGGTCTTGGTCCAAGAGGATGACGCACTCGAAGATCATGTTATGTACTATCTTAGTTGAGGCTTGGTAGGACCGGAACTCAACTACACACATGTTGAGAAACTTGCTTTGGAAGTTGTTCATGTTGTCCAACGGTTATGTCATTACATCTTACTTTGCAAGACCACCATCATAGCCTTCATGAATCCTTTTCAATATGTGTTAACACGACAGGTCATCGACGAGAAAATCAGTCGATAGATAGTCATCCTGCAAGAATTTGACTTGGATTTTTTTTCGATGAAATCTAAAAAGTCCTTGGTCTTTGTTGAACTAATCTCGGAAATTCCAGTTGAGAGTGGTAATAGTTTTCCTGAAGAGTCATCGATCAACGGAGATATTTTTCTTATTGCATCTTTGGACCCTTGGTATGGATATATACTTGTGTATATTCAAACTTTGAAGTGTCGATATTCTACTTCTCACGATGAGCGTCAACGAATACGCCATCAAGAAGATAACTATCTTATCCTAGATGATACTTTGTATCGTCAAGGAGTGGATTTCATTCTNTGTTTCATTCCTTTGTAGGGAGCGATGATAGGAGTTTAATCCTCACAAGGTCTTGGAAATCCTTGGCAGGGAAAGGTTCAGTACCTATTCCAGGAGGGTCAATTGGGTGCATCCCCAAACAAGGTCCTTGGAATAATTTGCAGGGAGAAAACCCTACACAAGGCATGTCATCGAACTATGGAAACCATCAACGATGTAGAATCAAATGCAAGATCCTTTTACTGGACAGGGCCACCATGGTTTCTACCAAAACCCTAGCCAGCAGCCAAACTTTTCCTGGAAACCTGGTGCAAGCCAAAACCCAGGCCCCTCTTTTCATTTGAATCCACCACAACCTAGACTACCTTTCATGGTAACTCTGCATTTTCCAGACTTGTCGAGACTTTTGAACGAACCGATCTATAATGATCCGCGTTGGCCCCCCGTGCCAACTAAGTTTCCCTCGGACATACCTAAGTTCAAAGGTAATCCTAACGAAGATCCAGGTGATCATGTTACAACATTTCATTTATGGTTCTCATCCAACTTGCTAAAGGTTGATTCCATTCAATTGTTTTTATTTCAATGCACTCTTATAGGGGTGCCGCAAAATGGTATATCAAGCTCGATAACTCGAATCACACTTACTTTAATGATCTAGCTATGGTATTCTTAAACCATTTCCAATTACCAGTAAGATACGATTCTGGCACCGAGTTGTTGGCCAACTTCAAGCAAACAAAATTTTTCCATATGTTGGATCAAATCCAAGAATGGAGACGATGAAAGAGTTTGATCAAAGTTAAGGTCCCTCCTACATTTTTGCTCGAGTGGTTCTTAAGTCCTTGGTACCTTGTTTATCCAAAGACATCGCGACATCTGAGGTTTTTTCCAAAGAAGAGGCTATCATGGCATCCCAACAACTGGGGTTGATTTACTCTCAATCCGGTATTCTATACGAGATTCTGCCCGACGCACCACGGTTGACATTCGACAAGAACAAATAATTTTGGGCCTCACGCCAATGACATAGTAGGCTCAACACAAATCGATTCCACATATGATTTGACTAATCAGTTACAACAATTATCTTTTCAACAGACTATGGCCAACCAAACTCCCAGTTCGGCTGCCCCCGTAACCCAAACGTCGAATGTACACAATGTGTAATCAAAAAATACCAAGGTTAACCAAAAAACTGAGGAAAGAGGAAATATAAAAACAATAAGGGTAAGGGGGGCAAGAAGGTTGCAAATAATGTTTGTGAAGGAAAAAAATGAAAAGAGGAAGGTGAAGTTTCTGTGTAATATTTGCACGGATGACCTCTTAACTCACTGATTCCCTCAGCTTGAGGAAGCCCAAAATCTATTGGCACAACAACAACTTGTCGTGTTAACCAAACCTTTTCCTCAAGGGAAGAATTTGGCTCAAGCTTCCTCATCCACGAATGATTCTAGGGGAAATAAGGGAGCCCCCGCACCTAATACTAGAAATGGAGTCGCAAACGTTTATATGATGAAGTCTGAAGCTCATTTGCAGACCAGGGCTCATAATTAAGGAATGCTAGAATATGTTGAGAAGGGAAAAGAATCCTCCAACCCACTGCCTCCTCTTCAAATTGAGAATATTGTGGGAGAAACTATGAATCACATCCCTAAGGGTGCGTTCAAAAAGGATTCTCACAACTCGAACACACAGGCTACTTAGAATTACTTTGTCGTGGAGGATTTGACACAAAATCCTTGTGCAATCCTTGGAAGCGATCGAGACCACTAACTCAGGAATGACTATTTTTGACCCTACATATTATAAATCTTGTCTTCCTCACCACACCACTTTTCAAATAGTAGTGGTGTATGCCACGAAATCATTAACATAGAACATTTTCCATATGGTGGTTGATGAGGGTGCCTCAACTTGCATGATGTCGTTGGCATGTTGGAAGGCCATCGATCAAACTGAGTTGTCTCCATCACCCACATTGATAACTGTGTTTGACGGTCAATCTTTTAGACCACATGGCATAATTCCCCCCTTCCCCATGCAGATGGAGGGAAAAGCTATGTGCGTCAAAGTAGAAGTTGTTGATGCGCCACTCGACTACAATATTTTGTCAGGGCATAGTTGGACCTGTGCTATGAAAGTGGTTATATCCACCATTTTTTGGGTCTTATGTTTTCCTCATGAAGGCCAGATTATAATTGTTGATCAGTTATCCTTCTCTTGTCTTGACCATTCATTGAGGGAATCCACAGTCCTGATGATTGACAACCCGCAACCAGGTACCGTTAACTTAGGTGTTGGATTTTTTCCATATTTAATGGGGACTTTTTATTATCTACTGCCTACCAATGATGTCAAGTTTATTTCAGCTATCCCTGACCATCCTTCCACGACCTCAAACACATATTCGAAGTGTATATTGATGATCCGGCATCACGTTCTCATAAGAGATCCGATCATCCCGCCCATTTATAACTTATCTTTGAGAGGTGTTTCTACTATCAAATTCACTTGAATCCAAATAAGTGTAGGTTTTGCATGACATCAAGATGATTGTTATGTTTTATTGTGTCAACTAAAGGGATCATGGTCGATCCTCTGAAGTTTGAGGTAATATTTCAATTGCCTCCCCTAAGAACAATCCCCCAACTTCAAATTCTATAAGGGAAAGCCAATTTTCTTCGACGTTTTGTTGCCAACTATGTCGATATTACTAAAGGGTTTATGCATCTTTTGAAAAAAGAGGTCCAATTTTTTTGGGATGAAGCAGCTCAATGCTCTTTCCAAGCATTGGAACATGCTCTGACGTTTTCCCCTCTGATCAGTCCTCCAGATTATGGCAAGGATTTATTGTTGTGTTTGGCTACCACAGAGTCTCCTATTTACATGGTCTTGTTCCAAGAGGATGACGCACTCGAAGATCATGTTATGTACTATCTTAGTTGAGGATTGGTAGGACCAGAACTCAACTACACACATGTTGAGAAACTTGCTTTGGAAGTTGTTCATGTTGTCCAACGGTTCTGTCATTACATCTTACTTTGCAAGACCACCATCATAGCCTTCATGAATCCTTTTCAATATGTGTTAACATGACAGGTCATCGATGAGAAAATCAGTCGATAGATAGTCATCCTGCAAGAATTTGACTTGGATTTTTTTTCGATGAAATCTAAAAAGTCCTTGGTCTTTGTTGAACTAATCTCGGAAATTCCAATTGAGAGTGGTAATAGTTTTCCTGAAGAGTCATCGATCAACGGAGATATTTTTCTTATTGCATCTTTGGACCCTTGGTATGGATATATACTTGTGTATATTCAGACTTTGAAGTGTCGATATTCTACTTCTCGCGATGAGCGTCAACGAATACGCCATCAAGAACATAACTATCTTATCCTAGATGATACTTTGTATCGTCAAGGAGTGGATTTCATTCTACGTCGAGGTCTCACTCATGAGGAGGAAAAAATTGTTTTGAATGACTGTCACACATAAGCATGCGGCGGTCACCTGTCTGAGTTGGCAACAACCCAAAAGATTCTTTGTGCTGGATAATTTTGGCCCTTGTTAATCAAAGATTGTGTAGAGGTGGTCACGAAGTGTCACCCGTGCTATATATTCTCTCAGAAGATGTGGCACACCCAACTCCCATGTTCCCAGTTATTGTTGTTGGTCCCTTCACTAAGTGGGGGATTGATTTTAATATATGTCACCCAGTTTCTATTGGTTGTGGAGCCTGATTATCTTCTCGTTTCATAGGTATTTGTTTTCAATCGTGTTTATACTCCATGAAGACTCTACACCCCAAAATATTGTACACCCCTCCACACAGTGCAGTTGCAGGGGGGATTTCCCCCCCCACAGGGTCCGAGGGGCTCATCCCCTTAACTGGGGGGTCCGGGAGCAAGCGAGCCCCCGAAGGAAAATTTTCTTTGTAAATGTATATTGTAAATTCATAGTAAATCTGGACCGTTCATTATAAGGTCACAAATCTTACGGTAGAAGTTATGTTATGGTTTTTTCCCTAGAAGGCAACCCTCTTTTATGAGGGAATTGTATTGTGGCTTTATATCATTGTGAGTATTGTATTATGAGAGAGGATATTGTGAGAGAAAGAAGAGGAAGTTACAGCAGGTGTGATGTAGGTTGTATCCCTTCATTTGTTGGATAATAAAAATGATGGACCTGGTAATTTCTCTGGTGGACATAGCCTACACTTGGTGTATATGTGTGTCTCTATTGTATTGTGTATCTATTGTGTTTTATTTATGCATTTGTTTTTATTTTATTTCTCAAGGATCTTGTTTTTTCTAACAACTAGTATCAGAGCGAAAGGTAACTCGTGGGAAAAGACGGTTCCTGGTTCGAGTGGGAGCAATGAAGGAAGATGCAAAGTTTAGGGTCGAGAAATTTAACGACAAAAACTACCAGTTATGGAAGATGCAAATGGAAGATTATTTATATCAGAAGGATTTATTCCATCCATTGGGTGGAATAGCAAAGAATTCGATGACCATGAAGGACAAAGAATGGGACATTCTTAACATAAAGGCACTAGCAATGATACGATTGAGCCTGGAAGCGTTGGTGGATTTCAATATTTTGGAAGAAAAGACAACGAATGAGTTGATGGATGCATTGGATAAGCTATATGAAAAACCCTC